>JAVDBV010076553.1:0-12528 GCA_032619315.1 Piper longum
GAGGCCCATGAACCTGTTGCAAGTCACTTTTGGGGCCCGAAAGGCCCAACAAGTGGTATCAGAGCCAATGTTGGTTTTGGTGTTGGTGTTGCCTTAATTAGCCACACAATTTGTCGGCCGGTTCGAATTTGTGTCTCTCGATTTGTCGGCCGGTCCGAAGTTGGCCCGAATTGGTGTCATCTGGAACCTCACCAAGACATGTTGCCTCCGCATGTGGTGAAGGGGAGATGATTCGGGTATTGTGATGTGTGAAGGGGAGAATTATTGGGTTAATCCCACATCCCATTTGGAGGTAACAGGTGACTTGTATATAAGCTAATGGGAAAGCCTTAATTCTTAAGCTAGCTTTTGGATTAAGAGAGGCCCATGAACCTGTTGCAAGTCATTTTTGGGGCCCGAAGGGCCCAACATACTCAACTTCTTGGTGTAACCACATATACGAATGCATGTCCACCACAACTATCTCGGCTCTTAGTGATGGTGCTCCACATGATACCGTCAAGCCTTCGAGTGGAATCAGACAAGACGATCCACTTTCTCCTTATTTGTTTCTCCTTGTCACGGAATTATTATCACGACTTCTTTTAGAAGCCCATTACTCGGGAGGATTAGTGGAAATAAAATTGCAAAGCAAGCTCCAACTATCTCTCATATTTTATTTGCGACTTATTGATCTTCTGTAAAGCAAATGTCACACACATTACCAATCTCAAGCAGATTCTGGATCGCTTTACTCTCATATCCTGTTAGTCTATCAATTACTCTTTAAGTCAAAAGTATATTTGCTCCACTCTATCTTCCCCATGGGACAACCTGATATATTTCCAGAGAGTTGGGAATATCCCCTTCACCCCAAGGATTCTCACATCTTGGGTTCCCAATCTTTTCGGGGAAACATTCTATTGACTGGTACAGACCTTTGTTACAAACATTGAGGACAAAATTTCTAGCTGGATCAAATCTAAACTCTGACAAGCTGTGTCAGACGTGATGGCTACTACAAAGTCCCTCGAAAAATCATAAAAGGAATCATCACCATTCAGCGAGCTAAGTTTCGGTGGGGAAAAACCAGCAACAAATTTTGTCGCCTACTCAGCTGGAATAAAATTTGTCGGACCAAGGATTTTGGAGGTGTGGGTATCAAAGACATGACTAACATGAATTTGGCACTTCTGTCTAAACTAGCTTGGAGAATTATTTCGGAACCTATCTCTTTCCTCTTCAAAGCCCTTCATGCAAAATATGGCAGGCCCCCCCTGAACCAAAACAGCCTAGCTCAAAATTAAACGAAGGTCTCCTCAATGGTCTCAATTCCCTCAATGGGAAATGCTACTGGGAATTGGGCAGTGGTGAAAACATCATCATCGCCCTTGATCCATGGCTTCCCTCCTTGCCGAACTTCACCCCAAGACTGAACCGCAATCAACTGCTAGTGTCGCAACCTGTATCTTCCTTTCTCAACAAAAGATCAGGTACATGGAACATGAACAAAATTCGGGGGCTATTCTTCAACTAAACCCTCCCAACCCCGCCCGCAGTGACAAGCTCAAATGGCTTGGATGCCACTCCGGCCAGTTCTCTGTAAAAGGTGCTTATAAGCTACTTTCTGGATTCTCATCTCCTCCCACTACGGACTGCTGGGCTAAATGGTGGAAACTCAGAATACCTACCCGTCTTCTCTTCCTTGGATGGAAGATTGGCATGGAGTCTCTCCCCACAAAAGTGAAGCTCTTTGAAACGCGAATTTTAGAAAATAAGGATTGTGTATTTTGCAATGAGAACCCAGAAACATTACCTCACCTATTCAAGGATGGCAACAACACAAGAGCTCTCTACTTTGGAGTTCTGGGAATGAGAACTGATAGCATCAGAAGGAACAATGGCATGGACATTATCTCCTATCTCTTGCATGCCAATAATTCTAGGAATGGATTGAACCTCTTTATAAGATGGTTAACTTGGCTGATTGTATTTCGCAATGTCGAAAAAAGTTTTCAACGATCAGCCTCCCCAATTGGAAGATATTGTACTCATGGTCAAAACCAGATCTGAAATCAATTTGAAGAATCTTGAACTCCTGTGCCAATCACCAGATTATTTATTCTCTTGTTTATCTGATGTCGTGAATCATAAAGATAGTGTGATATACTCTCTTGATGCAGGATTCAATTATTCAACTCAACAATTCTATTGGGTTGCTGTTAAATGGACAAATGATGTTGCCCAATTCATGTATTAGCAGGAACTGCCACTGCTCTCAGTTCCCAACAACATGCTGAACTGTCGGCTCTTTGGCATCTTCTCCAAAACCTGTACAAGACTCCAATGCATCCAAAGACACTCATTTTAATGGATTGCCTTTCTGTTGTCGTGGCTTTCTTGCAAATGACCGTCTATATTGACATTTTCGACTCCAAACTTTGTAGTGATTGTATGGTCTTGGCCTGTAATTTAAGCCTGAAACGTCACGTTTTCGTGGGGCGATTCTGATAATGTGGTTGCCAAATGGTGGCAGGAGACAGTCGGGGCGGCACGGTGACAGCAAGGCAGTGCTAGGCATCGATGATCGGAGGCATGTCGGCAACGATCACGGTGGCGGCGAAGTGTTTTGGGGAAAAAGGTATGAGGAAAAGAAAAAAAGGCTAAATCGTGAACTCGTAAATAAAACTTCACTCAACTCCGTCTTGAGTCAATAATTATAATAAATTCTAAAAAAATCTAAAAAAATCGGAAAAAATCCTATATAATAAAAAAATACCATGACATCCAAATTCGTTTTATTTGTTATATGTCGGGTGTGAGTGTTTTTGTATATGACCGATTTAGACTAATTCAAACCGATTCAACTGAACCGATTTCTGTTTGTTTAGACCGACTCCGATTCTGACTTTGATTTATGCAACCATGGGTCTAAGAACCTTCTTACTCACTCCACGGCCATGGCAGCAAAAGAGCTGTAACTTTTGTTACTTTCTAGGTATAATTAGTGAATTTTATTTTGGTTAAAAAAAAGGCAATTGCCTTGGTTACGTGCCATTGAGGGGCACAATAGCTACTATAGTCGAAGCTTGGATGAGAAGGAATAAGTAAATCACAACATGGAAGCATCTCCTTTTTACAAAGAATTGTTCGTCAACATTATAGAATGTTTCATTTCAGGCTGAAGATTTTGTTTGGAACTGATTGTCAAAAGGGCATCTTCAACAGGAGTATTACAAACTCAACAAACTGAAGAAAATTGGCCTTTATGAATTCAGGAAGAAATTGATGCTTATAAGGTAAAAGGTGCTGACACTCCAAATTAGGTAGACCATCCTTAAAATGTGTTCAACTAAAGCACCCCAAAACATTGATCAGTACAGGTACTGATAGTTTATAAATAAAGGAAAAAAGTTTCATCTTCGTTTACATATACCCTTCAATGATGCAGGCTAAGAAACCTAAAACTATTTTGGAAGATTTCAATGCCAGCAAAATTTGCATCCCAAGTTGCAGGGAAAAAATTGAAGTACACATTTTATGCAAGATGAGAAGATAAGCGACATCGTAATTCACCAAATACCACACTGTTATTACATAAATTGGATTCCGTTTGCATCTGATAATTGGCAATTGAAGGCCTTAATATACGTGCTACCAAATCATGCAAGTCCAGCTTCATTTTTTTTCAAATGTAGCCAAATTAATACCAGCAGGTTCTTTTACATCAATGAAGCCAATGGAAGGCTCTTCTATGAGAGGCATGGCGATGTGAGCATTTCCTGAAAATCCAAATCCCTGGAAAAGGTTCTGCAAATAAGCATAGAGCCATTTTAGCACAGACAGACTGACAGCCTAGACACACAAACACACACATACATACCATTGCGTCATTCAAGGCATAGGCAACACAGTAGTGTTCCTGCAGAGAATCATTGAAACAATTACATAAAAAGCTCATGAAATTCTGCTAATCACTTAAGTCTTGACAAAAGTTCAGCTAGGTGTTGAAACTGTCTTTTGGAGATAATTTGTTGGCTAAGGATTGCACACCTTTTGGGGACTTTAAGGGACTCATTAACTATTGGAATCATTAAAAAATAATAAAAATAATCATCCGTTGTCCTTGAAGAGAAACAGCTTTCATATGCAAGAAAATGAGTACAAAAAAAGGTTTTGCTGAGAAAGAAGTAAGACTACACAGCAAGTTTGATCAAGGTTGGAGCGCACTCTCATAGCAGCTCATATCAAATACTCATACAGATGTATCATCATCCTAAAAGCAAACACAGAATGTACCTGCATCAGATGCCATTCTTCAAATTCGTCAAACAATTCAAGCCGTTCAATTCTGTATGAAAATAAACCAATTATGAGTTATTCTACTCATAGTTTCAAAGCATCTTCCAAATGGAAGAAACATTGTTTAATGTGAAAATGAAAGCCAAATGAAATAATATAATCTTTCGACAATGAGAGAACAAAAAATCGAAAAATTTGCCTCAGCTTTACCATCACCACCATGAGACCCTACTAAGCATTTAACATCAATAGCATAAATCACATTTTGCCCATCCATTTATGCCATTTATATAAAGCTTTAAGTAAATCTTGCCAACCCAGCCACTAAATCATTCAACTCATCTCTTAGCTTTTTTTCCCTTTGACAAACAGGATAACCAACAAAAAGTAATTGTTGTAAGTGTACGGCATAGGACTGCCTGTCATTGCCATGCTTCCTACTAATTAAAACTATTTCAAGTAGTTTATTTCATTTCTTTCACTTTGTCTAACACTTATACAAGATGTACATTCGATTTTCAAAGATCTTAAAAACATCCATTTATTGTAAAAAATTTTCGGAATAAAAGAATAAAAGAGCACTATAGGGCATTTGTTTGCTCTAGAAAATATTACATGAAATTTCAAGAAAATTTTGCAACAAAGTTTTTTTTTTTGGTATAATTATAAAAAGTGGCAGAGCTCACGAAATAATATTTAGCAGTTACAATCAGGAGAGTTTTGCTCAAGCATTTGAAAAAAATAAAAAGAAATCAATCCCTCTTTTATTTTGTAACATTCTGTGAAGATTTTTAAATAGTGCCTTTACCAAAATATATTTTAGCCATTTTGCCAACCAAGTTTTTCTTAGCCGTATCATCACATTTTTATATTTCTCCAACAAATAGAATGAAAACAACGCAAACAAACACCCTATTAGACATTGAGACAAATAAATTGTGGGAAACCAAGCATCGATGAACCAACTAAAAATATGATAATCAAGAGCAAACCTAACAAAATGGGAGACTTCAAAGAACATTGCCCTCATGAATGTAGAAAGGGTAATGTTGCCAGAGACATCTACAGGGTGAAATGAAGAAAAACCTTCATTTATACATGTGTCCTTCTATTTAATTAAAACATCAATAATCCTTATCGGAGTAAGTGAAAAGCCCAAGATTAGAAGCTTCAAATGTTTAATATAGAAAAAATAATTTACCATTCATAGTAAATTAATACCTGTGTTTTTCTTGAGAGTCGATGAAAGTGCTATAGATCTTCAGCATGTTCCATGCAACAGCATGCTACATATTAATGATTCAAAAACAACAAAGGCTATTCTTAAGTGGAGCAAGCAAAAAGTAAAATGAAAATGTGTATGTATCGCCATGCGCATATTAGGAAATATACTATATTTGAGTTATCTTTTACCATAGGTCATAGAATAATTTAGTTTACGATTTCCTTTGCAATAAAGAACAAGATTGCCTTATTTAGGATTTCCTTTAGAACAAGTCTAAAGTCGTTTACTTAGGATATTTCTTTAAAGTATTTAATTACTTTCTTAATGGCATAACAATAGGAAATATGTTGATAATTGCAAGAAGGTGTTGAGTAGATTAATAGTAGAAACATAGTGGTAATTTGTTATCCCTTGCTCTTCTTGATTGTTCATCTTTAATATCTACCTCTTCCTCCAAGATTTCACTCCTTTCAATTGTCTCCCATGTTATCTCTCAAGCAATAACCAGCCTAAAGTCCATCCTTTTATTGCCCAACTCATGACCGCTCAGCAACTTCTGCTAACCACCCTTTTGTTGACATACTCCATAAAATAGAGTTTACTCGCACAGCCCACATTGTTTCTACCACCCAACTATCCACCATTTGGCACTGTTCACAGCCACCTCAAACAACCCCACTGCTGGTGATGGCAACAGTTGAACATAAGACTTTAATTTCCCTTTTGTCGGCTGCTCTTGCTGCCAGCTAGTTTTCCAACTGCTTCTGATCAACCCATTGTCATTAATTATCCTTGCGTCCTCATGCTGTCCATGATGTGGCCAGTCTGATTTGCAGCCCTTAAAAAAGACTTACAAAGAGAGAGGAAGTCAACGTGGTTGTTCGCGCTGGTGAATTATTTGTTCAGATCTATTTTGGTCCAAGATAGATATTATTCCTGCTTGGTTCAGTTTTAAGTTCTACTTTGATTAAGTTCTCTTCCGGTTTACAGAAAACTGATCCACTAAATGAGTTCAGGCCGGAACTCATTTGGCTGGTTTTAGAGAAGTTACGGTTTTTTTTTTTTTTTGCAGAAAAATAATGAAAAATGAGAAACACTTGAGGATAATTTTTGAACTGTTTTGCAATGGAATTTACACATTATGAAGGTGAATTTTAAGCATAGGCTTCTTGTATCTGCTCTCAAAACATGGTCATGTATGTGGGCAGAAGGCTAAATTTGTTTAATCATGAATATTTTATGAAATTTACCTCTGAATACAATCTAGAGAAGTTACATTTGATTATATGACTATTTAGGAGCTCTACCCTCTTATCTGATTCTATTTGAGTGTCCATGCGGTGCATACCTTCATTTTCTTTTAGTATTATTGTATTTAGGCTTTCTCTTGCAATAAGGCACAACATTGCTTCTTTTGAATTTCTTTCACAATAGTCTTGAGTTATGTTGTTCAGAAAATTTATTTTGTGATAAGTAATAATTTTATTTGGTCTTTTAATATCTTTAAAAATTAAATATACATTAATAATTGTAAGAATGTTTTAAGTTAATTAATAGCAGTAACACATTGGTGTATAGTAATCCCTTGTTCTAGATTGTTTGCCTTTGATTTCTCCCATTTTGTTTGAATTTTTCCACTTTCGTTTGGTTCTATCAAGTTACACCTCATCACATCTTAAAGGAAAATAGTTTTCTTTAAGGTCAACAACTTATAAGTAAGCTGAAATAATAAAAAATATAGAACCCCTAGAAGATTCTTAACCTGGTGAATTTTTGCATTAAAACAATAAGACTAAGCTTAAAACAATGTTCCAGCCACATCATTCGCTACAAGAAACACACCTCCCAGCCCTGATCAAGAAAAAGCTTTTCTTTAGCTTCCAATGTTGGGGTAGCATATATGCTCAAGAGAGGGCATCCTCGACACTGAAAATCACAAGCACCACCACAACCTCAATGCTATGGATGCGATGGTCGACTCATCCCAATCACAGTTAACAAGAGCTTCCATCTCAAAAAACACGTCAATAAAAAAAGGTATCTGAGGCAAATGCATTTTCAATTTGAACACAATAAATCACTGGACAATCGATGCTTTATGCTGTTAAAATACATTATGCATTCATATAAAACTAAAAAAATAAAATTTGCATACCTCTAAATTCTTTATCATTTGCTGCCCAAAGGCATCATGTGGAAGAATCTATTTTAAAAACCAAAAAATAAAATTATTGCTAATGATTCCTTCAAATATCAACTTATCAACAACATGTAAACAATAAGAGACAATAACCTGAACCAAGTTTCAAATGATTGAAAATTAACAACTAGTTCTTCAGATGCCATTTTTGCTATATATTCGATAACTTTGGTGCACAATAGTTTTCTCCAGTTTTTCTTATTTAATTCCACCTAATCTGGAAACAGGATCAAGTAAGAATTCTTCTAGAGTTATGAAACAAAAAGGAATTCCTTTTTCTCAAAGTATGATGACAAACAAAAAACAAAATTGACGGGGAGAATAGAATTGATTGAATTAAGGTAGGATGAAGTTGAAACCCAATGGTTTTGGGGAATGGATGATTGACAAAGAAATTTGGACCGGATGATGAAATTTAAATTTCACCAAAGTTCTGATTTATTTCTCATTCATCAACTTCCTCTTACAATGATGGAAGACTCGTATATATAGTCCAAAAATGCCAAATAAAAATGGCGAAAACTGCAAGAAAGACCCTCTAAAACATAAAAATTGCATAAAATTCCCCAAACATCATCAAACTAATAAAATAGAAAATCAATTATTTAAATAGCCCTAATACAACTCAAATTTGTCCTGCTCAAAAGTAATTTCATATCCAACACGCCTGCATATATAAAGATGGTAAAAAAAATTAACCATAAGAAACCGACCATATCATTTTATAAAAAAATTGTTCAAACCCTTCAAAAATAATTGTATTTACAAACCCTCAAAACGTATAAGTATAAAATTTTATATATGTAGACCCTCAAAAACATTATAAAACCCTCAAAAACAAAATTTTATTTAGAAACCCTCAAAAAGATTAAGTAGAAAATTTACAGAGTAGAGTATAAATATTAATTTTAACCCCATATATGGTTACTATTTTTGTAAATAAAATTAAAGTGTAACAAAAGGAGGATGCACCTGTTCATATAAGAAGAATATAGCCGTTGAGAATTTTTTTGCAGACCAATTGACAATTAAACGACTTGAATCTGGATCCAAGTATATAATAACGCATTCTGCAATTATAAATGTTGGCATGCTGATAATACACCAAATGAAGCATCTTAATCAATTTCAAAATAAGGACACTAAGAAAATGAATCCACCCAAAAGATCCATTAATAAACAGTCATATAAATAAGCAGTTATATTTTTTTACAAAATCACTCAGAATGTTGTCAAATAGATCAAGCATTAGCAAAATCTAGAGCCATGTTATTATTTAAGGGGAGCTTCACCAGTTGTGCAAAAAAAATGACCAACATCTCATGAGGAGATAAGAATTTTACTGTGTGACAGGCCTTATCCCATCTAATATATGTTTCAGATAGCCTTTGTACATTCATAGTATATGACACAAAATTAAGAATTGTAAAGTCAACACCTTTAAAACTCTTTTTATTTTTCTGAAGATGAAAGTTTCCAATGCAAATTAGATGGAAAAAAAAAACAATGAATTACCTTGGATCCAGCCGAGAGAGAGAAAGTACAGAGTCCAATCTTTCTATGTCACGTAGGTCAACAGGAAGCAGATTGTAATCATCACTTAGCACTTCTCCTTTTTCTGCAACACAAGATATAGATCACATATGGTTCAACAGTACAAATATTCTATGAGTCAAAAAGACAAGTGCAAAGATCAACAGCATAACCAGCAAACCATAAAGTATATGCAAGCAACAAAAGAAATACATATGGTTTACGCAGTTAGTGAAGAGTAATGAAACAAAATTACCGCGAGAAATTGATGCTCTATCTCCAATTTTGCTCTTTAACAGGTCGTTTGAGTCTATGAGAGCAGCTTTTTTGCTAGTCACCTAATGAAGAACAATTTCTTATTGCCCCAAAAAATATCAAAGAACATGGGTTTGTGCTTATACTTAAAGAAAAAATGGATTTAGATAAAAAAAATGTGCTTCCCCAACTAGGTAACAGTTTTTAATTTTCTCAAAGCCAAGCGAAAGTGGTCAAACTCCATATAACCAGTAAACACAAAAAAGGAAGCTAGCAGCTAATAACAGAAGCGAATGCATGGAAACTGATCCTACCTCCTTAAAATCAAGCTCCACATACAGATCTGGGGCTATCCCTTCCTCCTTGAAAATTGAGATAACCAAAACAACACATAAATGGCCAGAATAAGTTAAAACAATGCAGAAACATCAAATTTGCCCATTCATGCACGAGGATCACAAGAAAAGTGGACAATGGAGTAAAACATAAAATCAGCCAGAAAATTTGTCCAAGTAATGCAGGATAACTTATAAATCCGGTTCTACAGGTCAGACCATAAAGGGTTTGGAAAAGGCTGAACTATCTACTCTTAACAGTCTCACCCTGCATGTTGCAAGTGACTGGTTCGGTGATTGATATCAATGGCCACTAAATTACACGCCTGCAACTCCTACCAGTTGCACCAAAGCGAAAAAAATGAAAGCAGAATATGGAGTACAAAATTAAGTCAGTAAAAAAAAAAGATGGATTCCTAGTAATGCAGGAGGAAATCAACTACCAAAACAGATTTGTAAATGAGGTCACAACGCTACCCAACAAATAAAATTCCAACCAGATACTAAAATGATCTTAATTTATGTTAGAGTAACCAAACTATTAAATAGCAGTCACATGTTCGGAGCTATATACCTTCAACTGGAAGTAGGTAGTGTCAAAGCCGGCTCCAAGAGAGATTATCTGCTTCCTAGGTTGACAATTTTTTTCAAGCCCTTGGTTAGTAAAACTGAGGAACTGATGAAGAAGCTTGCGCAGAGCAGCCCAGCGAGCATAATACCCTTAAAAAAAAAGAAAGCATGTTATTACCATTCTGTTTGCAAGAAAGATATCCAATCATAAGAATATAAAACGAAGCATATTATTACCACATTAATAACACGGGAAAACAAAAAAAAAATGAAAATATAAAAAAAATAAAATAACATTAAAAAAGCAAGACTGCACAATGGAGGCACATACCACGGTTGATGATAGGGGACCTCCGAAGGGGCCTTTTGACGAAGAGGTGGATGTAATTGTCCTTCATGTACCCCTTTTTCACGCATGATCTGCAACCACAATTAAAAGGCAACATTAAACGCCTAAAGGGCACAGATTTCATGGGATGAAATCTGTTTTATTGTAAAGAAAAATTGGAAGAAGAAAAAGGGAAAAAGGCGGAGACAGTTTGCTGGCGGAGGCGTCGTCATTGGTGGCCTGGACAGCGGCGGTACTGCTGCTGGGGGAAGCCGACGCCGCCTTCGACATCTCCTACACGCTCGCTCACGAATGGCAACTGCCTCTAAGGCTCTTCTCCGCGGCTTCTTGTTCGTGCCGTTTAGACTGCCGCTACTTCGGGCTTGGTTGGGTATTCCAAACCCATTTAGTCTAAAAACTAAAATAAATTATAAACTAATCCGACTTGATTTAGGAGAATATTTTTTACAGCAAATTATCTTTATGAGGGACTCTAATTTATTATTTACGTATTAGAGGGATGAATTTCATATATTATGTAGGGGAGGGAAAGGATTTCCGGCATTTATGATAATGACAATACTACCCCACGTAGTATGATTCACTTTCTTTTTTAAAAAAATGGATCAATTAGATAAGATGTGGGCTAGGAAGAAGGCAGCAGGCGAGCAGGAAAAGAAGGTCACGACGCCAGAAGCCCATAACTAGTTTGGAACAAGTTTTGGCAACGGTGAGAAGAAATCTGTGCTACTTCGTTGGTAATTGTGGAGGCCCAAGGGATGGCGACCTTCGTTGATATGTGTGATTTCAATGGAAGGAGATAGGACTGCTCTCATACAGGCAGGGATGGGGATGAGCAAATGACGATCTAGACTGTTAATAGGGAATTCCTTTGTTTCGGGTTGGGTAACAGGTTGTTTTTATATTGTTGGTGGTATTGTCAAGGGCAATTAGGTTGTTTGAATTTTTAGATAATAAAGGTATGTCCTTGATGTGTTTTAAAATTGAAATCATTGATATGGCTTTACAGTATCTATAAGTGAATTTTGTTTTGTTTAATTAAGCAACGCTGATATTAGGGCCGTTAAATGCACGACAAGCCAAACTTAATTTGTGCTCGAATTCAACTCGAATAGTTCAAAATTCGTTCAAATTTGGCTCGAGATTGAACGAGTTTTTAATATGTATGCTCTAGATCAACTCTATTATAAAGTTAAAAATATCTCACTTAAAAAATATAGCAAGTGTGGATTGAACCCATCACAACCTCCAAAGTTTTCAATATGAAGACCTCTCATCTAAGCTGTAAAACCCCATTTTTGGGTTAGGGTTTTACCCGATTTAAGTTTTCCCTATTTGGGTCAGTATCGAGTTGGTTTGAACGAGATCGAGCCAAACTTGTTTCAGATTATGAGTATGGGCCTAAATGGCCGTATGAACATGTTATGGAGGCTGAGTATGCCCGACATGCAAATTATAAGATCACGAGTTATCAATGTATGCTCAGGTATACGGATTTGTTTGTATGTGTTAGACAGGATTTTAGGCCTAGATTTAAGCCATTACGGCGTTTAGTATCCGTTTGGGATTTTATGGGTACATCATTTGCATGCATCATAGGAATTTTAGATCACTCGATTTATGCCCCTCTGGGCCCAATTTGATTAAGTCTAGTGTTCGAGGCCCATTTAGCCTTCTTACCTCGATTCCCTCCGATAGAGTCAATTTCAGGACTCGAGTCAGTTTCGAGTTTGGACGGTCTTGATCCGAACTAGCCGCCATATCTATAGTGCGTGTACCC
>JAVDBV010076554.1:0-17934 GCA_032619315.1 Piper longum
TTTTACGGATTTCACGAATAAGAGAATGAGTGGTACGGACATATGTATGGACCGTGCTAGTACTCCTTCAAACCATGAGGTAGTGCGGGTGTATGATGGTACTGCGTAATGCAGCGCATTTCTGGAATATGTGGTACTAACTTAATTGTTCCTTTTGCCATTTGAGTACAGTGGCAGGTGATATGGAAGGTGTGAGGGCATAAGCGCTGTACGTATGTATGATTATGTTTATGAGCCGTGCATGCGAGCCGGCATTTGTTTAACTATGTTTGCTTACTGCCCTGTGTGAGGCATTCTTGAAGTTTCATATGTTTTCGTGGGTAATGGAATACCTATTTGCCAGATTGTATTAGTTATTTTTTGACTAGTAACATCCGTTACTGACAGTTTTCTTATAATATATGTAGGTCTCGCAAATCCTGTATCGACTTCGGCGGAAGGATAGATAAATCCTACACACACTTGAGCTCAACATAAGATTTTCTTTCTTGCATTTATTTATATTTGATGTATTTTGATGTTTATTTGACGATGTCTTCCATTCTCATGACACCAAGAGGGTTATTTCGATCTACTTTATGGTTCGAGTCTCACTGACTAATAATATAAAACATGTCTCAACTCGATCGTAATATTTCTGATCCGGTTCTTAAGTGAACCGAAATTGGGGTGTTACATGTACCTAAGTAACTAAACAACCAAATGACAAGCATTATAACATAACTCGTGTTAATATTATTATTCTAATGATTTTTTGTTACGGTTGCTGAGCTAATTTATTACTGTACGAAATCGTCGTGAGTAATAAAATTACGATAATGATAAATTGTTGATAATTAATTTGTGTAGTATAAGTTATTGATTTAAATCAAATGGTTATAAATAATTAATAAAATGAAGATTTCCCCTTTACCATATTAATTTAATACTAGGTAGGTAAAATTGATTATTTTAATAACGAGTTAATAAGGTAAAAAAATGGGCTATTAAACAAGAATAGTGCGCTTATCACAAGCATTGAACATAAATAATTTAGGGAAAATATAAAATGTTCGAGTCTTTATTGAGTTGAACAATTTAAAATAATTTAAATTAGTAGAATCATTGAATTAGAATAATACAAATCATTTTAAATAATTTAATATAACGACTTAACTAATTGCCGGTTAAATATTCAGAATTAACAAAAAGTTCAATAAATTATTAAAGGAATACCAAGCTTTTATTTAATGAATTAAGTATCTAGTACTCATTAAATTGCTATTAATAATGATAGTAATTAAAGATTAAAATCGCAAGCTAAATCGTTGAGATCGTTGGTTAAGTAATTATCGTCCCAAAGGAAAATATATTAATAGTAATTAAGTACTTGGTTATAAGTTAACAACTATTATCATTAGTTAGGTGTGAATTATGTTTTAAATAATTAATTTAAAATGTAAAGTTTGACTTAAATGATTACGTCACATAAATAATTAATTACCTAGGTAGACTTGTTGTAATGGTTGAAAATTTAATGTTTAATATTGTTGAATGTTATATGCTTTATGTTGTCAAGGGTTAATAAGAATATATTTAAGTCATTTAGTTGCATGCATTTCTATTAGAATAAAATTGTATTTATATATAATTTTGTTTTTTTGTTTAGATTAAGATCGTCAGTCGCGGTTGCGAGTTCACTTGCAAACTATCCAGGTCCGTTTAATTATTTGCAATGTTGTATTTTCCCTTCTTACAGCCCTAGTCGGGCTGAGCCCAGATTCAACCACCATGCACCGAGTGTAACCGGAGTTAAGGAATTTACTTAGTCCGACACGAGGCTGCATGTTTAAGATTTAGTAGAAAGATAAAATACCTGCCCCCAAGCCGAAAGGGGTGACAGGGCGAAGTGGTGCAAGATGACTCATTATGCACTTGTGATACCGATAGGGTGAGTGAGTGGCAATTATCAGTAACTACAGGCCATGGGCCACGTAACGTGTATGCACATGCATGGGATTGTAGCTGGAATGGGTGCCACCCTTGCCGACATAATTAGAGCTCTGCACAGCTCATAACTACTAAAAGTCTTATGATATAACGATGGGGATTATATTGGCTTGTTTTATTTAATTATGCGGTTTAGTAGTTTTATCACTTACGCGGTTTCTATCACCGCAAGTGAGCAGCTTCGAATTGAGGATTAGTAGTGTGGTTGATGGTTCTTTTACCATCCAAGGTTTGGTGAATATATAATAAATTAGACTTACTTTTATTCGCTTGCATTATAAATGTGGTACAGGAAACGGTCATATGCTATGAGACTTTGTGCTCATGTAGTTAATTTATTTTATGTATTGATGAATGTTATCATGACAATGATTTATTTTTATGACTATCTAGAATTATTTGCCATGTTACGACTCATGTTCTTGAATGTCATTTTTACATTATTTATATTTTTTATTAACCCCTGGCCGGTTAGGACGGGTCGTCATAGTTATGATTTTTACAAATCAATAAATAAACTAGGAAATTCTAAATGGGATACGTGGACAAGATATTTCTTTTACCAAACTCATTGACTATTAGAAATAATAAGATTATGTAATATAATGAAGATATTTATGTGAATATAATATAATGTAAAAGAAACAGTTCACAAAGATTTGATCGAGCTAAATAAGGAAATGTGTTAGTAAGTAAATGAATAAAAGGGAAAAGCTGCGGTAAGCAAATTGGATGCGGTCACATATACGAACCAAATCCATATAACTAATAAAGTGTTCGTTATGATAAAATAAGAATTAATGTGAGGCTAAGCACTTAATATTAATTGATAGGTTAATTTAAGTTAAACCAAACATGTTTAAAGTGGTATTGTATTTAAATTGTGCCTACAAGTTAATTTCGGTCAAGGACACGGTCTATGTTCGTCTTAAAAGATGTGCTATTGATTAATCAGAACTAGTTGGGAGTGTTGTCTAGTTAAACAATTAAGGGTTTAAGTAAACAGGTAGAATCTCCTAAATATTTTTTCCAACCAAGGTAAGGAAGTGGGTAATTGGACATAAGATAGGTAAGAGGTATATCAATGACATAAGTGGGACAATCTCTCTCTCCCAAACCATAACACATGACCCTCTCTCCCTCTCCTCGTGGTTGCAACCTCCAATCCCTCTTCTCCCTTCTTCTTTGGTTCCTTTATGGACAAAACATGTTCCAACCTTTCATTCATTAAATTATGACGAGTTTGGATCATGTTCTTTCTAGTTTTTCAAGAAAAGACAACTAGGGCTTGTATTCTAGGAGAAATAAATTAGGATAAAGGTTAATAAGTGAATCCTAGATAATAATTTCATAAAGTTTATGCATAATATGAATCATTATATTTTTAATTGATTGTTGAATTGATTATATATGAATTGCTTGCAATTTTATGCTTTTATTCAAGTTTTGTGAAAGAATAACATAGAATAATTATTAATGAATTAAAACTCAATTTATAATGTATTTTGAGGCCATGTTCTGATGTTTGGGAAGAGGTTAACCTAACAATTAAACAATGAATTAGGATTGTTTGCATGATTTGTTGCATATTTAAGAACAATTGTATGAATTGTTTGTTGTTTTCCCACCTAAGAAAATCATAGAAAGTAGAGTAGATTATAATAGATTAAAAACATGCTATAACCTATGATTTAGCGCTCAGAAAGCTTGAAAGCTCGAACTTTAATTTTCTATAATCAGATTAAAATCAGATGACAAAAGCAAAAAACAAATTAGGGCTTCATCACAGTTCCACGGTTCTAGGCACAGGCACTACAGCACTAGCAAAAAAAAAAAGTTATGGGCTCGGCACAGCACCGTGGGGCCCAGAGCTGGGGCGCTGAGCGGTGCAGTGCCAAAATTCTAATTTTTGTATTTGGGCATCATTCTTAAAACTGGTGTAACTTTTGCTTCAAAACTCAAATTCAAGCGATTCTTTTTGCGTTGTGAGCATGGTGATCTCTAATTTATATGTTTAAAATTCTTTGGGTTTTGGATAAGTATCCTGGGAGATATGTATATCTAAATCGGGGGTTTAACTTCATGTCTTATTGATTGATGTATGCTTCATGTATGGTATGTTTGTGTTTAGATAATCATTGTATGATGATTGTATGATGTTGTTTACATGTTTTATAAATGTTTGCATGTTGAATGATCATTTCAATGTCAGGTCATGTCATATGATGTAGGCATGGGTAAGCTAGTTTAAGCTTTAATATATCCGTATAAGTTTGTCTAGACTACGAGTTGAGCAACCGCTCAACTAAGAGCTCTGTGCTTCTCAGCAAATCAGGTCCGTTTAGTCATGTTTATGGAGTTTTATGATCCCTTGTGTGCCGACATTTAAATGGATTAGCTGAATCATTATTTGATGCACTAATGTTTATATGCTCACATATCATGTTTATGTAAGCAAGATAAAAACTTAAACGATAGGTTTTACGTTCTATGTGCATTACGTCAAAGCAATGACAAGGTCTAGGCTTAACAATAAAGCTATGTTCTTTTCAAGTGCTAAGTCAAAGCAATCACTTGAGGTTTATACTTAACAAAACTTATGTTTTTATGCAAGTATAGTCAAAGTAATGGCAAGGTCTATGGTTAGCATAGGATCATGATCTTTCAAGTGCTAAGTCAAAGCAACGGTAGGGCCTAGACTCGATAACTTATTTTATGTTTTCTTAAATTAAGCCCAATAGAGATGCTAAGTTCGTCACCTTCAAAGCTTAGGCAAGTTCTAATGAAGGTTTGGGTTATTATCTTGATAGAGCTATTGATCAGTAGTTCCCATTTATTTGGATCAAGGAGGAGTTTCTTTGGCAGGAATTTAGCATCCAGAATTTTGGAGTGAAAATGTTAAACTCCACCCAGACTCCAAAAGAAGATTCAGCCGACTAAAAGGGCCAAGTCACATGTTCCAAAAAAGAGCCCATGAGTTTTCATGCAATGTTTCTGCTTGAAATTCTCTATATACTTCATTAGGCTGGTATTGAAGAATAATGTGTTTTGTTTTTCTAGGATTATCTTTATATTTCACAGGATTGGTTTGGACATTAGTGTCAGTTTAGTTCCCAAAAGTTAGACTATATTTAAAATAATAATCCTTAAAAGGTTGGCTTAAGTGGATATTTTTCTCAAGTCCCAAATGATGTATAAGGGACGGTACTATAAAATGAATTGAGGCTGGAAAAATTCAGCTATACTAAAGATTATGACGAATATATTTTCATGTTAAACTATATGCTATCAACTATTCTACCAGGGGTCATAAGTTGGTCACATGGGTGGTAATCAACTAGATTTCAAGAGCTTCATACTTTTATATCTGCTTAATTGAATCATATTGTAAATGTCAAGGTAATACATGCTAGTTTTATGTTTAGTTAAATGCAAGTTCATATTTTGAAGTTTCAGGATATACTATGTTATGAATATTGTGTTTGTGAATGATGTTTATTATAAGTAGAATTGCAGTTTGATCATTGTTTTTCTTACTTTCACCGTATTCTATTACTTAGTATTGCACTTAGTACTGAACCGGTATATTTACATATATGCAGTTAAGAGACCCTTATGAGCATTGGGATGAAGAAATTCTCATGACTTAGGAGTTTATTTTTCTATTATTTTCATGTTTTAGGGTAATCAATTTAGAAGACTTGTGCTGAGAGGTACTCAACGATTATACATGCAAGTATGGATTTTTAATTTCAATTTTCTGTGCAAGAAAGTGTAGATCCTCCTACATAAGTATATTTTCCTATAATTATATATATGCATGTGCGTTAAAGATATATTAGTTATAACCCTGATGTAGGCATTATGCACGAGAGGGTTTTGTTTCTCGAGAGAAAAGTGGTGTTGTTTTCCATCACCCCTACTGCTGATCATCTTGCCACTCAAATCCGCTGCCCGCCACGGGGAAGGATACCAGCATCAAAGAATAGGCTCCTTCGGGAGCCGCTCTACGTTGTTGTCTCGTTGGAGTTGGAGATTTGCTGTGCAGGTTGCTGCTACATCATTTGGAAGCAAATAAATGGCCGGGAGCCTGCCACTGCTAAGAAGTGTCGCCAACTTGCCCGCGGACCATCGTTGCAGCACTTCCCCTCTCATTGCCTTGCCGCTGCCAGAAAGAAGCCTTGCCAACGTGGCTAAGCCGCCCATTCTCTTCATGGAGCCGTCGGTGCCTGTTCACAAGGTGCAAAGGAAGGAGGAAGGAAGATTGTGTCGTCTTTGTTAATATAATGACCGCTATAGATCAAGGAGAATAGAGGCCTTATTGCTGACGCCAACGACCGGTTTGGAAAATTGCTATTTGCCGTGAAGGATTGCTGTGTAGATGTTCTCATTTGGAGCCAGTTTGCCGAGCAACACTGCTGCTTTGAGGCCATTCATTACCTTGCCAAGGAGAAGGAGACGTCCTGCATTCATTACTGTGCTATGAGGTGTTGCTGCGAAGATTGACGAGGAACCTTACTACTTTCTATTCAGAGCCTACCCGAGCACATTGGAGCCTGTTGTTGTGCGGCAGAAACTGCCCCGAGGAAGAGCCTTCATTGCTTCAGTTGCCGTTGACATTGGAGTTTGTCACTGCCCCCGGTATAATGTCCCGTTGCCATTGTGCCGATGCGCTGGAGCCTACCTGGACCGTGCTGAGGAGATACCCCCTTGTCGCTACTGTCACGACGACGGACTGCCGGTGCAGACCATCGACGAGGAAGCCTTGTTGTGGAACTGGGCAAGGAAATTCCAATTAGCCTAAAAGTTTCTGGCATGCCTCGGAGTTTCGCAGCTTATCTCGTTGCCGTAAAGTGGCTAAGTGCCTGTGGAAAGCAGAAGAGTGCCCAGGAGCCCATGGGACGTCAATAACAAACTTGAGGAGAGAACAAACCTTGCCACCATGATCTTGGACAGGAGAATGTCCGCTGCTATATACTCGCTGGCACAAGAAACATTGTTACATTGTGGGAGCCCTGCTAGTCATAACTTGAAGCATTGCTTTGCCGCTTGTTGCGTAGAGTCGGAGTTCGAATTTCAAAGTTTATTGCCGGATGACTGCCGCTGCTCTGGAGAAAGCCGGAGCTTGGTCTCTGTTGAAGTTTGAGGCTCATAGTAGCGGTACTATTTGGCATTCGAGCCAAAGGTTTCGAAAGAAGGTCAAAGAAACAAAATTTATTATTTTCTTTAACTTGCCTGAATTAAAATAAATAGTAAATCGTAGTTATCAAATAATTATGGACTGATTTAAGGATTCATTTGAACCTTAAAGAACCCCGTAAAAATTTTCTATGTTTTTCCTCGCTTGTGGCCTATTTCATTATCTTTATTTTACTCGTATGGGTTATTTGAGTAGTAAGGGCACATCTATCACATCAAACCCTCAAATCGACATAAAGAGGTGATGCAGAGTGATTCCACACCTAAACAAATTAATGATTCCATTAGGAAACGTCAAGTGGTAGCATTGTTGTTTGAAGAGATGGTGTGTGCTAAAGGAGATGGACCCAAAGATGAGCAACTTTGCAAGACAAAAAGGTGTAAGCAAAGGAGAATCTAACATCCCCGCAACAAATCAACCTAAAGGACAAGTACAATCCATTATAAACAAAGGTGTACCAACCACCTTGCAAAGTAAAACTCAGACTCGAACGAACAACATATAGAAAGGGTTTGACAATTTGAATTGGCACTTGACCATGCACTCGCCTTAATATAGGCAAGTCTCTATTGCAATGAGAAGCTAGCCAGCAAATTGGTGACATCTAGATGAGGCAGACAAGCTAGCCAGGTAACCGATAACAAGCATATGCTCAAAGCACCGCAAGAGAGGACTTTGGCTATAGCGTCAGTAACCGTGAATTTGTCTAACACCCCTCGGGAGGAAAACTTGTTTTCTAATGTCCTAGGATCCATGTTACAATCATCCCCATTAACAAGTTTACTGTCCGCACCAAGTTGGATGCAATACTACTGTTAAACCTATGATTCGAGTCAGGGTTTTATATTTAGAACTGGTCGGTTCGACCGTTATTTTCGAGTCGAGTATGTTTCAGAACATGTGTACTGAGCCGATGTCAGTCGCATGTATGAGCTACGAGGGGTCATGTGTACCCAAGTATATGATGATAACGTCATGAATATAGCAGAAAAGAATGAGTTATCAGAATATATAAGAGTATGCAGTCCAGTTTTTTTTTTTCTATTATGTATTTTGATCGTAGAATTAGCTTTAGGCCGTTTACCGCGTTCGGACGCGTTACGGGCAGTTTGGGTGGGTTGATACTTAAGCATGTCATTATGATGTTTGGTGTTTATTTTATTTTATGGGATTTTTCCCGATTTTTTTTTATTTTTTTTAGAATTTATTTTGAGTAAATAATTATTTTGAATCGAAACGGAGTCGAGTCAAGTTTTATTTATGAGTATGCCATCAGTTCATTTCTTTACCCCGGCACCTTCGCCTCATTCACACAACCCTAGCCGCCCTTTTGGATGGCCGCCGCCGCTGCTGCCGGTGCCGCCCGGCCGCCGACCGACGTCGCCCAGCCCCGCCGCACCGTCGCCTTGCCGCCCCGACCGACCCCGGCCGCTGCACGCCGCCGCGACTTTATGCAACTAGTTATGTTGCAATTAAACAAGGAACTAAGTGAGAGACCCAAGTGTTCACTTCCCAACCGACCAAAACAACTAAGGAAAGATAGTCAATAGCGTTGCAAAGTTGTGACAACCTAGAGTGGTATTGCTTTACAAGAAACAATTTAGTCCAATGAAATTAAGGAAAATAATGAAAAGCCAAATAACGAACATGAACCCAATACATTGGTTAGCTTACTAGGAAGCAAAGGGGATTAGTTTAGTGATTCATTACATAAAGTAATAAATTCTCTTTGTGAAGAAGATATTGATGTTGATGAGATGGTTAAAATATTAGATTCACAACCAATCTTGCCTAGGAGATTCAAAGTTATAGAACCTTTAGGTCTATCATTCCACAGATTATTGCCATCAGCTAAAGTACCACCTATTTTGGAGCTAAAACAACTTCCAAAATATCTTAGGTATACTTTCTTAGGGCTTAATGATACTCTTCTTGTTATTATGTCTTCAAAGCTAACTATGTTGCAGGAAGAGAACCTGATTACAATACTAAAAGATCACAAGTTGTTTGCAGACAAACAAGACAACCCACATGGTGCAATCAAACAAGGCATCTAGTGTGGTTGTTGGTCATTTTCTCCTGGACAAAATTTTTTTCCACATGATGTAATTGAAATTAGGACTGAACAATGGGATTGATCATTTAAAGTCAATGAATGTAGACTGAAACATTACAATGAAGAGGAGCAACTTTAGAAGTCCTCCATCATCATAAATAAAGAATGAGAAACAGGCGTCTGGTTGTACACGTTAAACCAAGCATTTCTTAGGAGGCAACCCAAGAATGGGTCAAGCGAAAATTCAATTATTCATGATAATCATCCACCAAATTTGTTGAAGGAGTTCTCTTTCAATTCTTTCTTTTAATTTTTATTTTGTTCAACATTGAGGACAAATTTAAGTGTAGGGGGATGCCTTAATTTTGTGCATATTGTTCATGCTCGACTCATGTTTAGATTTAAGATATGCATATATATAGTATAGTTTATTATAAAAATTTTATTATGCAACAGTATATAAGTTTATTAGTTCAATGATAACTACATGTGAATTAGTCTTACATTTCTTGGGAAAACTTGATTAATTGATATAAAAGATGAACTGAGTAAATGATTGCATTTGAGAGTTGGTTCTCTACCTTATATTATTTTCACAATCCTTTGGTTTAGATGATTTCAATGATTGTGTTGCAATAAGGATTGCACATGATGGTCATAACTTTTAGAATTTCCCAAAGAAACTTTCAAGGCAAACTATTTGGCATGCCATGTAGATGGGAAATGATGTAGGCAGTTCTTTTTTATTAGTCTGGACCTTTCTTCAAGCGTACCTAATATAAATTATCCTCTTCACACAATTTCATGTCCTTTATTATACGTGTTTATTAGATTACCCTTATTTTTAGCTTTGTCCAATTATTTCAAAATATATCTAGCTAATTGAGTCCGAGCACCCTAATGTTTTGAATTCATTCTAAATTCTAATAGGGATAAACTTTGAGTAGTATGGAGGGGTGGCATTGCTTTTCATAGAGTGGTGATTGAGCAGATAGTGTGGATTTTCCTTCTACTTTGTTTTGTGAAAAAAAAAAGATGAGGCAATGATCCTCCACCAGTGTGCACAAGATGAAGCAATGGGCTTCCACTAGTTTGGAAAAAAAGAAAAAAAAGAAAAAACAGCAGGTAGCCAATTGAAAATCAAAGCAAAGTAAGTTCTTATCTCTGGTCAACTTGCTATTGCATTTAAGGAAGTTTGTGTTATATTGTTACGGTGTTTAGCGTTTTATGGGCTTCAACTGGTTTGAAATAAAAGAAAAAAAAAACGGTAGGTAGCCAATGGAAAATCAAAGCAAAGTTAGTTTTTATATCGTGTCAACTTGCTACTACACAAAAGGAAGTTTGTGTCATATTGTTATGGTATTTGGCAATTTATTATACATGTATGTAAGGATTTATAAAAGATTTTTAATGATAGGGTGCATATAAGCTTTTGATTTTTTTATCTTGTTCATCCTATTTTTGGTCCCTAGCCTTTTGCCCTATTATAACCTATAAAAAACTATTGATTCAATTAAATTAACATTGCCTAAATTAGTGGAGATGAGAGTGAAAGGTAAATATATTTAAGCATATGCTTGATTGTAGTCTCTTCGTTGTAGATGAGAATGATTAACAAATAAGCTAGCACACACACACACACACACACACACACACACACACACACACACACACACACACATACACACGGAGAGCCTTCTTTTGGGTGTGATTGATGAAAGGGAATTTATGATTTAATTTACATCTTGTTGACTCTTGAGGGTTTGATTAAGAATCATATGGGAACATAATGGGGATTAAATATTTTTGTGTAGTAAAATTTTGTTTTTTTTTATGATATTTTGCTTGGGAAGTGCAAAGTATAAATTTGGGGGTGTATTACCTGCTTAAAATATACAATATTTAACTAGGTTTTTAATGTGATTTTGTACTTCCCCTGGTATAATCATTATTAATTATGTGATATTTCTCATTATATTCTAGTTAATTAACATTGTATGAAATATGCTTAATTTTGGTGTTTTAATGCAGAAAAAGATGAAACAAATTAAGCTTAAGATTTGTTCGTCAGAGCATTAGACACCACCCATTGATAGCTATAATTTTTTGTGTTGACAAAGTTTGATGTGGTTGGCTATACATTGTTTTGGAGCCATTGTCGGGGAATTGGAAACTTCATCAAACATCATAATCAATTAGTCCACATCGAATTTTGGAATCTTTCCTCAAATTCTTGTATCCCATCTTATATATAGAGAAAAATAGAATTTAACATGGTTTAATTAAATTCATTTCAACTTCTTATTCTTTTATTAAATCGGATTGTTTGAATTATTATGTTCTTAATGCTAAGAATAGATTGATCTTCTATTTCTTAGATCATGAGATTTAATCAGATTTCAAAAGAAATTAATTAGATTAGTCATTGATAATTCATCATACGACGAATCTTCTGACTTGTTTGTCATTGTAGTCGGGAGATACACAACATCGTATGTGATTGTAAGACAAATCGTAATGCGTTCTTTTGTTAATTAATCAATTATCACCAGGAGGTAGAAATTGAGGCAAAATAGTAGAAGCATGAAGGAGCGGAAGCCACCATGCTATGTAATTGTCTTAGATCGGCAATCTGAGGGAATAAAAGATAAGAGTAAGATGTGATAAAGGTTAAATTCAGATTAAGGGAAATTCGACTCTAGAACGAGTCTTATCCTTTAACTCCCTCTTTAATTTAAAGTTATTACATAGATTTAGTTAAGTCACTAGCTTTTGTTTTGTTCATAATTTCTTTTACTTTAACTAATTTAAGGAAATTCATCTCTTTGTGAGATGATACTACTTGTATCGACCTTGTATACTTGTACGCCATTAATATTATTCGAACAGATACCAAAAGGTTGTTTGATGCTTTGGTGATGGCAGAATAGATTATGTCATGGACATTGAAGAATCCGCCAAAACTAGAAGATGAGAAGTAAGAAAATTTTTGCAAATAGCATTAGATGGTTGGGCCACTTGACAGTGAAGTGTGAGGACATCATGGAGAAGATTCAAGTGCTACCTAAGAAAGGTAAAATCAAGTACAAAGCTGCCATGATGCAAAAGGTGCTAACACCAATGCCATGATAGTTAGTTATTGAACTTCACCATTGAAGATGTAAGACACATGAAAAGAAGATGATGAACAAAGCAAGGACAAAGAACCAAGGGAAGAGAAGTTAGAAAAAGAAAAGCAACCTAAAGGAACTAAATTGTTAGAAGATGAAAGCAAAAAGACAGAAGCTCTATCAGGTTTGCCTAAGGAAGAGAAAAAAGATTCTCACGCCTCCATAATAGAAAAGAAAGTTGATCAAATGACAATTGTCAAGAAGTTAAGGAAGATACCTGATTTATTACTTATGTTTTATGTGTTGAACTTCTCATCCACTCCAAGATTCACGGTGGAGCAAGCTTTGTCAGAGTTTGCAGTGAGAAATGGAGGAGTGGATAGTTTCTTTATGAACTCAAGGGAAGTAAAGTATTACATCACGGATGTGGAGTTTTTGAGTTTCCCTTGGCCCGTCTTAACTCGAGTGAATAAAGAACAAAGAGCCTACACCAACCTGTTTTGGCCTCATGCCAATGACACTTTACCACTACCAGGTGAGATCATCACTTTCTCCAATGACGATTTGTGTCACCCTAAACCCAACCACAATTTGCCTTTGTTAGTGTAGAGCACCGTAACAAGCTTGTTTGGTGTGCACTTGATGTTCAAGGATCATCAATAAACATCCTTCCTACTCATGTGTTATCTGAATTAGGATACATTATAGAGAATCTCATGCCAACAAATACAATAGTCAACTCTGTGGCTCCTGTGCCATAGGAGCCATTGGCAACAGTGTGTTTACACATCTCAGTTGGTCTGTTCACCTTGCCACACATATTCCACATCTTTGAAGTTAATCTAATGTGGCACATGCTCTTTGGATGTCCATGAATTCATGACCACTGATATGTGTAGTCTTCGTGATGCCAATGTATTAAAGTAGTACCAAGTAAGGGAGGTCATATTCGAGTGTGGGGGTTGCAGAACTCCTTCACTCTTGAGGAGGCACACTATACAAATCATTCATTTTTCATGGAAGGAAATGTCTCAAATTGGGTCGAGAACAGCCAGCTAGCCTTGTCTATCCTGCTGCAATTGATTCTTCAAACTTCATAAAACCAACGACTAATTATCCATCACCAAAGCCTTCAAAAGTTGCAAAATTACACCAGTTTTCAGTTCCATTGGCACCTTCAATCTCGTCTGGATCGGAAGCTTAGCTAATTCCGCTCAAAGTTACAATTCATTTGGGACAACCCTAGAGGAATGCTAAAGAAATGCCACCGCTCTAAGAAGTTCAAAGTCAAGAAGTACAATGTTTGGATTGTTGCTTGCAAAAACATTGAAGGTGGAGTACTTGTTAGTTGGAGGTGATTCATCATTGGTGATCCAACAAGCTACAGAAGATTTTAAAGTTAAAGAAACTCACTTGGTGGTGTGCAAGGCGGGTTTGAAATGGAATGGTAGTTACTATTCAACCCCCAATCAAATGGATAAGTGAAATCTTTCAACATGATTCTAAAGCAAATGTTGAGTAAGACACAAATCATCAGAGTGATTGGCATGAGAAGCTACCCAAAGCGTTGTGGTCATATTAGACTTCTGGTCGTGTAAGTATGAGGTTTCTCCTTTCATGTTGGTCTACAAAACATAAGCTATTTTGCCTATGAAAGTAGAATTACCGAGATTGAGAATGGTGACTGCTTCAATCTATTACCAGAGAGGGTTAGGTATGTAGCAAGATGAATTGCATCGCTCAAAGCGATCGAGGAGCATCATCAAATTGAGTTAGAAGGTTTCTTGTGCAGGTTTCTGCCAGATCATTTGGAAGCAAAGAGATCGTCGGGAGCCTGCCACTACTGAGAAGTGTCACCAACTTGCCCACCGACCATCGTTGTTGCACTTCCCCACACATGCGTTGCTGCTGCCAGAAAGAAGCCTTGTCCAACGTGCCCAAGCCACCATTTCTTCTTGGAGCCGCTGGTGTCTATTCACAAACAGCAAATGAAGGTGGAAGGGATACTGACAGTCTTTGTTGATGGAATTACTGCAAGAGATAAAGGAGAATAGAGGCCTTATTGCTGCCGCCGTCCACCTCTTTGGAAAATCGCTATTTTACGGGAAGGATTGCCGTGTAGCCGCTGTAATTTGGAGCCAATTTGCCGAGCAACACTGCTTCTTTGAGGCCATCCATTACCTTGCCAAGGAGAAGTAGAGGTCTTGCTTTGATTCCTGTCCTGTGAGGCTTTGCTGCGAAGACTCCCAAGGAGACTTACTAGTTATTGTTCAGAGACTACTAGAGCACAATGGAGCCTTGTTGCTGTTGCAGCAGAGATTGCCATGAGGAGCCTTTGTTTGTTGTTGTTGCCGTTGACACCGGAGTTTGTCACTGCCTCCGGTCTATTGTTTTGTTGTCGTTGTCATGAAGAGTTGCCGCTTGTTGATGTGATGGAGACTACCTTCACCGTGCTGAGGAGATACCACCTTGTCGCTGCTGTCACGACGGACCGCCAGTGTAGATCGAGTAAGCCTCGTTGTGGAACTGGCCAAGGAAATACCGAGTTACCGAAAAGTTTCTGCCTTGCCTCGTAGTTTTGCAGCTGATCTTGTCTCCGTAAAGTGGCTGTGAAAAGAAGATGACTTCCTACAAGCCAGTGGGACGTCACTACTAAACCTGAGGGGAGAATAAAACTTGCCACCATGATCTTGGAAAGGAGATTGCTCACTGTTGTCAAAAGAGACGTTGTTCCATCATTATAGCCATGCTAGTCATACGAGAAACATTGCTTTGCTGCTTGTTGTTGCCGAGTGCCGGAGTTTGAATTTCAAAGGTTGTTGCCGGATGACTGCTGCTGCTCAGGAGAATGTCGAAGCCTGGTCGCTGTTGAAGTTTCAAGCTCATAGTTGCAGTACTGCTGGGCATTGAAGCCAAAGGTTTTGAATGACCAAAAAATTCAAATCCGGTAAAATTTACTATTTCATGTTACTTGTAAAAATTGATGTAAATAGTGAATTCAAGGTTATTAAGCAGTTATAATGACTCGTCATTTTACACAATATTATAGGCCTAGTTGATCAGGTGTTACTCAAAAATATAACTAACCGAGCCCTAACCGGACTGGGTGTTACTTAAACACTACATAATTTCTATTAAAATAAATAAGTCTAACTTATTAAAATAATCGTCCTACAGTCTTTGACCGTTTCGTATAGCTATATTTATAACACAATAGAGAGTAAAAAAGAAGTTCGCTTATTATCCAGCTGCTAACATACGAAGGCAATTCTGTGTTAGTGATTAAAACACTAAGTTGGATAATTGAAAAAAATAAGTCCATAAACTCCCTATCATTATCTATATTATTGGACTCCATATCATTATCTATATTATTGGCTGATGGTTCAGCCCACCATGTCCATTAGTTGGTTGATGGGTCAGTCCACTATGTCCATCTATTAGTTAATGGGTCAGTCCATCATATCCATTATCAACTGACGAGTCTAATCCGCCATGTCTGTTATCGGCTAGTGAGTTCAATCTACCATGTCCGTAATTGGCTAGCGAGTCCAAACCGCCATGTCCAATTTATTGGCTGATGGGTCAGTCCATCATATCCATTACCGGCTGGCGAGTCCTATTCGCCATATCCGTTATTGGCTGGTGAGTCCATTCCACCATCTCCGTAAATGGCTGGCGAGTCCAATTTGCCATGTCTATTATCGGCTGGTGAGTCCAATCCACCATGTCCATAATTGGCTGGCGAGTCCAATCCGCCATGTCCAATTTATTTGCTAATGGGTCCGCTCACCATATCCATTATCGGCTAGCGAGTCCAATCTGCCATGTCAGTTATCGGTTGCTGAGTCCAATCCACCATGTCCGTCATTGGCTAGCGAGCCCAATCTGCCATGTCCAATTTATTAGCTGATGAGTCAGTCCATCATATCCATTACCGGCTGGTGAGTTCAATCCGCCATGTCCGTTATCAACTAGTAAGTCCAATCAACCATGTCTATAATTGGCTGGTGAGTCAAATCCGCCATGTCCAATTTATTGGCTGATGGGTTAGTCCATCATGTCCATTACCGACTGGTGAGTCCAATCTGCCATGTCCATTATCGGCTGGTGAGTCCAATCCACCATGTCCGTAATTGGCTGGCGAGTCTAATCATCCATGTCCAATTTATTGTATTATAGGCTGTTAGGTCCATTTGACATGTCCATTACTGGCTGGCGAGTCCAATCCGCTATGTCCTTTATCGGCTGGTGAGTCCAATCCACCATGTCCGTAATTAGGTGGCAAGTCCAATCTGCCATGTCCAATTTATTAGTTGATGGGTCAGTCCATCATGTCCATTATCGATTGGCGAGTCCAATCCGCCATGTCCGTTATTAGATTATGAAGGGCGCAGCCCGTGTCGGACTTAGTCAATTCCTTAACCACGGTTGCCTCCGTGCATAGTGGTCGAATCTGGGTTAAGGCCGACAAGGCTATCCCTAAGGGAAAATACAACATTTTAAATAATTATACGGACCTAGTTTTCTTGTACGTAATCCCACAATTGTGACCACGATCCTAATCTTCACGAAAACGTAAAATTATACATGAGTTTAATTTTATTTACATAGAAAAGGAATGTAACTTGTAACACCCCAATTTTGGTTCACTTAAGAACCGGATCAGAAATGTTACGATCGAGTCGAGACATGTTTAATATTATTAGTCAGTGAGACTCGATCCATAAAATAGATCGAAATAACCCTCTTGGTGTCATGAGAATGGAAGACATTGTCAAATAAACATCAAAATGCATCAAATATAAATAAATACAAGAAAGAAAATCTTATGTTGAGCTCAAGTGTGTGTAGCATTTATCTGTCCTTCCGCCGAAGTCGATACAGGATTTGTGAGACCTACATATATTATAAGAAAACCGTCAGTAACGAATGTTACTAGTCTGAAAAATGACTAATACAACCTGACAAATAGGTATTCCATTACCCACGAAAATATATGAAACTTCAAAAATGCCTCACACAGGGCAGTAAGCAAACATACTTAAACAAATGCCGGCTCGCATGCACGGCTCATAAACATAATCATACATACATACAGTGCTTACGCCCTCACACCTTCCATATCACCCGCCACTGTACTCAAATGGTAAAAGGAACAATTAAGGTAGTGCCACATATTCTGGAAATGCGCTGCATTACACAATACCATCATACACCCGCACTACCTCACGGTTTGAAGGAGTACTAGCACGGTCCATACATATCTCCGTACCACTTATTCTCTTATTCGTGAAATCCGTAAAACCGCGCGTACTTAGAGAATAGGCTTAGGGATGAGACTGATATCATACATTTCTGGAGCTTAAGTTCGAAAACCAACAAGGGATCCCATCCTTGTAGTTTTATTAAACATGTGTAAAAATACGACTAAATGGCCTGACATCGGAAGGATCCGATAAAACTCCGCCGATGCCGTCCTACGTATAAAATACGATCAAAATCTACACACAAGGAGTCAAGCAGAGAGGGAGAGAGTTCTACGGACCTGTGGTCCAAGCTCCAAGCGTATCTGCACA
>JAVDBV010076556.1:0-23724 GCA_032619315.1 Piper longum
TCTTAAGACGCCGAGAGTAGATCCGGGTCGGCTTAACCGAATCTAGTAGATTATCGAACGGTTCGGTCGCCGGTAGCATTTCCGGGTCGGTTCAAGGGTGAACCGAGTCGGGGTGTTACACCTGCTCGGCTCGGCTCGAGTTTACACCCCTAGTTATGTACTTAAGTATTTTAAGGTGGCCTAGCTTGGTCATTGATCTCATACTTAGGTTGATAAAAGTAAAAGAGAAATAGATCTGCACCGTTGTGCGGACTCGCTTTTCAGTTTGGGAATCTTTTTCATAGCAGTACTTCAGTTTGCAAGAATTTGGATTTACACTCAATACATTTGATTCCATTTTCAGAAGTTCAACAAAATTGGCAGAAAATTTTGAAACTTGGTTGGAAAATTATGAAATTTGAGTAACCAGTTCCTATGGCTTCTCAGATTTATATTGATCCTTTTGATGATTAGATTTCAAGGAGTAAATTTTCTACGGGTATTGTTCATAAATATAAGACTATTAATTTAAATTTGAATGTGGTGTGAATTTTAAATCTCAAGCTGTCATTTAGAAATTATATCCAATTATATCGGTCACTCCAAGTTAAAGAGCATTGTTTCATTACATATTTTATCGGACCTTACACTCCTATGGCTTAGTATAACATTATTCCCTTGAATGCTTGTCATGAATTATTGGGTCGTCCATGATTTGATGCGAATAAAGTTTAATACAACAGTGCGTTGCATATTTATTTTTTTTATTTGTGGACACAAGAAATATAATTTATGTGCTTGTACTCGTTGTGCTGTGTTGGAAAGGACTTTAAAATCTTCATGTGTACCAACAACGGAGACCATTTATTTTTCCATGTTTGATTCAAGCCTTTGTGCCTCTTGTTGCTCCTAATTCTACATCTATTGTTATGGCTCCCGGAGACCCACTTATTGTACACATGAGTAGGTTGAGCCTTCGAATTTTCTAGTTATGGATGTTCCTAAATAGTCGCATATTTCAACTGATTCAAAGGTAATTATTGATGACAACAATAATGCTAATGATATTGTTGATGGCCAGATTGTTGGTTGTTGATGTTGACATAGTAAACAATGGCGACTATGATTTGGTTAAACTTCTAATGCATATTGTGCCATCATTGTTGCCACGAGATTTTGATCTACTTGTTGGTGTCTCATTCATTCTCGGTGATTGAGTTCACTATCTTTGGTGTGATTGGATGACTTATGTCTAACCCAATTGCAATTACGTCACTTGTACTTATCTCTGGTTACCTGGGTATCTTGGATTGTGGCTTTCTTTTGTGATGAACAACTTAATGTGGTTGTTTATATGGTTACTTCTGACAGTGTTACTATCAGATTTATCTTATTATTGATTCTTCAGTTTGTTTTGATGCAAAACTCAAAGATGACTTCTTCTCAACTTGGGGAGTCTGATGGAGGGTATTTAGTTGTAACGACCTTCCTTAGCCGATTGGTGGTTACCCAAAAATACCGAGGATATAGATATAAAAATATAAATACATGCATCATAATATGATAAACAATTATGCTTGAGGTCTAATGTAACGAAAATGATTAAAGATGAAATTCAAATATCTCTAAGAATTTATCAACCATAAAAATTATGCTATATTAAATATAACATGTAAAAATAACATATGGTAAACTAGCTATACAAAAGCAATTCCATAACTTCTAAATCATTTTTATAGTCACAATTATAACTTAAATAATATAAAGAAGAAGTCCAATTTCATTCATTATTTCTTCTAACCTGGGTTGGTAAGGAAACCACCAACCACACTCTTAACCTTCAGACTAAAGTTCACTTGTGATCATAAAATTGCATTAGTGATAAAATCATTAAGTTGTATAATTACATAAAACAAGTAAATATATTCCATATCATTATTTATTAATTATTTTAGTGATTATGAGCTTATAATGAGCTCTAATTATTCGAAGAGGGGTGGTCACCCCATCTAGTTATAATCCAATATATGCACACACATGTTACGTAGCATACGACCTGTAGTTACTGATATTTATCATTGACTCACCCTCTCCGTATCACAAGTACATAATAAGTAGTCTTGCATTATTGCGCCATGTTACCCCTTTCAACACGGGGCCAGATATTTTATCTTTTAAATAATTTTAAAGGTGGAGCACCGTATCATACTGAGTTAATTCCTTGACTCCAGTTGCACTTGGTGAATAGTGGTTGAATCTGGGCTCAAGCCGAATAGGGCTACAAAAAAGAATATATAACATTTCAACTAGTTATGCGAACCTCAAATCTCAATGCAATTGAATCGATGCATGAAGAGCAAAATCGGACTCCAACCTAAGGAAAAAAACTAGATTAGATCTTACTTAACAAAATCTAAATGAATGTAATGAATGCAATATGAAATAATATCACACACCAAAGAAAATCAATGAATTTATAAAAGTTAATTAATAATTTATTTATCAATCTATAAATTAAAATGGGTAAACTAATGATAATTCCTCAAATGATTAAAATATACTAATATATAAGCTATCCATGTTTAACTCATGAATTAATAATTTAGTTTATGTTTCATCAATCATATACAATAGTTAGAATTGTAAGCCTCATGATAAATTATTAATTTGGCAAAAAATAAATGTAATAATTTATACATTTACTAAAATTAATTTATCATTCTCATAACAAAGAATAATTATAAGTTGATAAATTAACACGATACAAGACTAATGCCTAATTTATTAAATAATATTTTAAAGGTTTGATACTCATATAATGGTTGTACTATATATAAAATCTAAGGGAACAACTAATATCACAACAATTAATTTAAACTTGATTTAAATTGTACATTATATGAGACATTATATTTAATCAATTATAATATTATTTCAAAATATGCCTCTTGTCTTGATCTACATAACCTAAAATCAAGTAGAAAAATATTAACTAAGTTAGTTAATAGCAAATCCGAATCAGTTACATCTAAAAGATTTAACAAATATGTCATTATCAACTAATTTAATTGGGAATGCACCTAACATAATTTTCGGCACATAGAAAAATACAAACCAAATCATAAAAACTAGTTTGTTGATTTATTTTTATTTTTTTAATGCACAACGGAACAAACAAGGAGGAAAATAAATAAAAAAGTATGAACGAAGAAAAATAAAATGAAGAGATATTGACAAGGAGGAAAAAAAAGTAGGTGGGGAGAGGAACGATGTCGACGATGGCGTATGTAGCATCCAAGCACCTTTTCACAATTTTCATAATCTACAACCATTAAATCTCTCATAATCTATAAAAAAATTGATTCCTAAAAAATCTCATCATAACCTCTTCTAGTTCTCTTCTATCGCAACAAAAATATCCACTAAATTCTAGCAACAAATTCTAGCCATATAACCTCCCTTGTCCAAGAAAAATTATTATTATTTCGTTGTTTTCACACTAGTAGTGTAGTGTTTACTCCTTTAGAGTTAATCTATTTTATTATTTTAAGGATTTTTACATAATTTTTGTATTTTATTTTAGGGTATTTTATGAATATTTTTATTAGAGTTTTATTATAAGATGCCTACAAATAAGATGCTGTTCTTATTGTATGATAAAGACTTCGACGATGAATTGAATTAATTTGGTTGTGTGCCTCTACTTAGATTTTTTTTTCTTTAATTTTGATTTTATTTTTAGGAGTATTAGTAATTTAGATCATCCCCTTCGCCTTTTTTACATCATGCACCGTTTGTCGAACAAAAATAAAACATGATGCATCATTATTAATTGCTTGCCGACAACCATCACACGAGGAGGAAAACATCTTAACAGTTATGAGTTAAACTTGAGGCACTCGAATCTCAATTAAGTTCTCTTGAGCTTAATATTTTGACTAAAATTCTGCAGAAAATTAGCAAACTTATGCTTATTTTTAGTTATTTTGACTCTTCATATATAAATTTTTTATTTTGATTGGTAACTTAATGAAAAGGTATAATTTGTAATACTTACTCTAAATATATAATAAAAAGTTGACATGTGATTATAAGTGTTTTTTTTATATCTATAATTTTAAATATCAATTGTTTCATCATGAATGAATGAGGTTATTAAAAAAAAAAATTGGATGTCCCCAGCGACTTTTTCAATAGCCTGATATAAAAATGGTAATTTTAGTCATCAAAATTACTTAAGTACACACTATTTTTTTATAATGCAAAAAGATATTTTAAAAATTGGCATACTTCATTAAAGTAAAAGTTTAGCTTAAATAAATAAAAACTTATTGAGAATGAAAAAATTTATATAGCATTAATTCCACGAAGTTTGGGAAGAGTTGAAGATGCAAATAAATAAATAAATAAATAATTATATCAAAAGAAGAAGAAAAGTGTTACATAATGAAAGGGCAAATAATGCTAATTAAGGAAAATTTATTTTTTTAGAAAAATATAATGATAATTATAGATATTATATTCGACTTTAAATTAATTACCTAAAAAATTCAACAAACGCCACAATTATTATTATTATTATTATTATTAACCAATAAAAATGGGGTTGGTGACTCGAATCAAATCCTTTAACTCGAATCAGAATAGGAAAAGGAAGGCTAATGTCACAAGCCTATTTAATGGTAGAATTTTTCGTTCCCCAAAAGGCATCGTGATGGCATATTTCCCTCTTGGAAACACTCAACCAACCACTAACTACCGTAATATGGATCAACTCTCGGAAGCAAACCTGAAACACCACACATGTGTTCGGTCACAATGCTGAATATCGGGGTTACCAGTCAAAGTACCAGAATTCAACTCCACCCGATACAGTAACTCGTACCAGCCCTTCGCTCGATCACACCGTGCTCGACTCCACAAGCACCGATACAGTGTTCCCGGATCCCGCTATTAGTAGCGAGACGCTGTCCCGAGAACCAAACAACACCACGCTGCCCGACCACTCCAAATACCAGTATTGCCCTCGGAGTCGTGTCGTTCGTCCCTTGCTCGTCTCGGTGATCAGTTCCCACAACTCATTCCTTGCAAACTTCGACCACGACCTGGAAACAGAAGTCCCCCGTCTACAAACGACGATCAACAAACAAAACCACATATTTACGTGAAACAAGTCCCAACCTTATATTATCAAACAAATACACGGATTACAAGCACTCTACTCTCTCTTCAACCACTTGCTCGCCTTGTAGACAACCCCCACACCCTCACCCCAATGCTCACCACTCACACGGGACTAACACGATTACTTCCCACAAGCAATCAAACACAACCCTCAAGTCATATCCCAAAGATCGACCCGGTTACATGCAATTCTATCAAACAAGACAAAGCACGTAAGGTTGTTTCATAACATGTACCTTGATTCTGGCAGATAACCAATGGAATTCCAGTCCTTCCCCAAAGCACCAACTGCAGCAACTCCACCGTTCTCCTTCGTTCTCGATTGTCTTCCCAAAAGACTTCATGTTGTACTCACAAAAGTCGTCCTCCTTTTTCCATGACCTCCTTTTCCCAGCTTCAATCCTCCATGTATATATCTCCAATCCAGAAGTTGCACCCAAGATCTGATAACCATCCCCTCATGTTTATCTGATCTCCAAGGTTAGCTGTAATCGTCTAAGATCTTCTCCATCCTTATCTCCAAGGATTTCATGTTAATCTTCGAACCATGTTAGCCAGATGTCCCAACCCACCTGGTCGGACCCTGGCACATACACCGGCAACCACAAACCTCCCTTCAGGGTCCCCGCAGCAAATCCTTGCTTTTTAAGAATGCACCTGATTCAGCCAAACATACAGGAATTCGAGTCCTGCTCCACACACCGGCACTCGGACATTACTGGAACCGAGTATCGCTCCAAATCCTGGCAGAACTCCCACTATCGCAAGAATTCCTAGTATCGCTAGGACTCCCAGTCTACTGTCTATTGCTATCCTGTACCGCAATGCTGCACTCTCGCATCACTCCAAATACAGGTACGCAATACCGCTATTTGGCCTGGCACGCTCCTGCCATCACCTAGTACCGCTATTCATAGCGGTACCATAGTTTGCCCATGCCGACACCCTGTTCCGCTATTTGGACCAGAACTGCTATCTCGACATCACGCTTGGTACTCCAGGCTTTACTCGGTATGCAGCTCGACATGCTGATCGGTATGCTCGATTGCTCCTCAACTTCGCTTAACCGATACAAATACGGGCACGCACCAACATGAGGTTTCTCGGCCACCAATATAGTAATATGTTCGGTACACCAAATACCGCACATATGCTGGAATCCACGGCCATCACCCGGCAATATCATGTACCATGGTTTAACCTGCAACTAAAATACGGGTTAGCCTTGATATGTTATTTGTACCACTGGGATAGACACCGCTACCCCTCATGGGTATTGAAACACTAGGAATAATATCCAAATCCTAATTCCTTGTTACACCCATGACTCAAGGATGTAACCCTACCACCCCTTAACTCGCTAGGGAACGATCTGAGTTGAGTGGGTAGAATCGCTGCTAAAACCCTAATTACTTCTCTTCCTTCGCCTCCCCGATCGCTGCTATCCGCCACCCCCGACCGCGCCATCCCCCTCCGACCACCACCGGCCATCAACCTACACCTGTCCATCGCTACCATCGACTTCGCCCCTGCCCGCCGACACCGATCCCCAAGCTGCCGCCGATCTCGCCCACGCTACCGTGAGTTGCTTTGGGTGGTTTTCTTCTGTTTGTCGTTCACAACCTGGTTTGAATGCTGGTTCATTAACTGTCTATGGAAGGGAATATGGACGACTCGGCAATGGCAACCCACAACGGTGCGTTGATGAGGTAAATAATCTCTGTCTTGTATGCTCCGATGGGGATGGTATTTTGTTTTTATTTTTTATTTAGGTGATGTTATTTGTGTTGTTCACCTTCATGCTATGGATGTTGATGTAATATTGAATTTAGTATCAATTTTCTAATTATTTGTATAAGATGCTAGTTTTGATTGCTCGTGGGAATGGATAAAGCACTTAGATATCTTGTTATTTGTGTTGTTTTCTTTCTATGTAAACTTGCTATGGATGATGCGGTATTGAATTAGTTTCACGTTTAGTTATTTCTGATGGATGCTGTGGATATTGATGTAGTATTTAATTCAGTATCAATTTTTTAATTATTTGTATAAGATGCTAGTTTTGTTTGCTCGTGGGAATGGATCAAGCTCTTAGATGTCTTGTTATTCGTGTTGTTTTCTTTCTATTTGAACTTGCTATGGATGATGTGATATTGAATTAGTTTCACGTTTTAGTTATTTCTGACGGATGCTATGGATATTGATGTAATATTGTATTGAGTATCACTTTTTAATTATTTGTATAAGATGCTAGTTTTGATTGCTCGTGGGGATGGATCAAGCACGTAGATATCTTGTTATTTGTGTTGTTTTCTTTCTATTTGAACTTGCTATGGATGATGCGATATTGAATTAGTTTCACGTTTTAGTTATTTCTGATGGATGCTATGGATATTGATGTAATATTGAATTGAGTATCACTTTTTAATTATTTGTATAAGATGCTAGTTTTGATTGCTCATGGGGATGGATCAAGCACGTAGATATCTTGTTATTTGTGTTGTTTTCTTTCTATTTGAACTTGCTATGGATGATGCGATATTGAATTAGTTTCACGTTTTAGTTATTTCTGATGGATGCTATGGATATTGATGTAATATTGAATTGAGTATCACTTTTTAATTATTTGTATAAGATGCTAGTTTTGATTGCTCATGGGGATGGATCAAGCACGTAGATATCTTGTTATTTGTGTTGTTTTCTTTCTATTTGAACTTGCTATGGATGATGCGATATTGAATTAGTTTCACGTTTTAGTTATTTCTGATGGATGCTATGGATATTGATGTAATATTGAATTGAGTATCACTTTTTAATTATTTGTATAAGATGCTAGTTTTGATTGCTCATGGGGATGGATCAAGCACGTAGATATCTTGTTATTTGTGTTGTTTTCTTTCTATTTGAACTTGCTATGGATGATGCGATATTGAATTAGTTTCACGTTTTAGTTATTTCTGATGGATGCTATGGATATTGATGTAATATTGAATTGAGTATCACTTTTTAATTATTTGTATAAGATGCTAGTTTTGATTGCTCATGGGGATGGATCAAGCACGTAGATATCTTGTTATTTGTGTTGTTTTCTTTCTATTTGAACTTGCTATGGATGATGAGATATTGAATTAGCGTCAAGTTTTAGTTATTTCTGATGGATGCTACTTTTGATTCCTTATGGGAATGGATCAAGCGCTTAGATGTCGAGCACTACAGTTGTACCTAGATCTTGGTCTGTAGAGGATTCCAAGAACGTGTCAAATGGGATGCCTCTTGTTTTTTTTTTTTAAAGGTCTGTTACTTTTCATTGGAAATATTAGTCAGACCTCGAAAATTCAGGGCACTAAGTTGTATATCTTATCCACAGTTTTCTAAATGCATTTGAAATAGTGTTGGCTTCTTGGTTATTATCTTTGCTTTGCTGTTATTGACTGTATTTTTACCTCAAGTAATATCAGGTGGTTTGCTTTACCTTTTTTAACGACTTTTATGATTTCAGGGAAGGACCTCGGTTGGTTGCATTGTTAAAGGAAATGAAGGAAGGGCTAGATTTGGTGAGGTCCAAAGTGGAGGTGTTGACTCAGAAGGTATATGTGTATTGAGTGAAGTTTTTGGAGGGATTATTTGAGGGGGTTGTGTGTGAATGATTCTGTGTGGGTGGTGATCAGGTGAAAGAGAATCAATTGCCGACAGCTGATGGGATAAGCTATCTTGAAGTGAAGCATTTGTTATTGCTTAGTTATTGCCAGTCAATTGTATATTATTTGCTAAGGAAAGCGAAGGGCTTGTCAATTGAGGGTCATCCTGTTGTACGTTGCCTTGTAGAAATAAGGTTGTTCTTGGAGAAGGTACTGAGAACCCTGCCAGTGAAGTTGTTTTCTTGTTTTTGCATAATGAGTTGAAATTATAAGTTAGGACAAAGTAAATTAAGTGTTTTTATTTGTCAACTAAATTACAAAAGTCTATCAGTATTTTTGCTTTGTGCATTCTTTTAAAACATGTTTCTCTTAATTTTTGTGGTTCACAGATCCGCCCAATTGATAAAAAACTTCAATATCAAGTACAGAAGCTTGCCAAAGCTGCTGATAGTGCACCAGTGAAGGGTGGCCTGGCAGATGAAAAAGAGGATAATACTCTACAGGAAGCTGAAGATCCACTAAAATTCAGGCCAAATCCCGACTTGCTTGTTAGCAAGACTGCTACAGATGTGCAGGTGAACGTTTGTGACCTGCTTGTGTTTTGAGTTAATTACCTATAAAGTATCATTGGACATCCTTTTAGTAAACTGAGATTAGCGATTAGCGGATTGCATTATCATTCGAATCATGTCATGCAAAGTTGTTTCTGTTGTCATGTATTTTGGAGCCAGGCTTTTTCCTAGTTTTCTTTGGGGGCAAATTTTGGCTACTCATGCAGTAGAAATTGCATTGCTTTTAAAGCATTACAGAAATAATGATAACTGATAGAATGTATAGTTTGCCCTCCACTGGGAGTCAATGTGTTGTATATGAAATACTGTCTAGACTTCATTTTGGAGGGGGAGGGGAGCAATAATCCATTGGTTTTATTAATTGAATTTACTAATTGTATATGTTTTTCCAAACGTTAATTGGTTGTGTTCATAGGGTGGTTGAAGAAATTTGGTTGTAATGTATCACATTACTTTCACAAACTATTACAGTTGTATGATAAGTTTTAAGCTCCTTTTTGCATGCAGGATGGTGATGGCCTGTATAGACCACCTAAATTTGCTCCTACAACCATGGACGAAGATAAAATGTCTAAGCAAGAAAAAATGGCTCTGAGGAGGGAGAGATCAACTGTGAGACAAGCAAAGAGCAATCCCTTTATGAAGGAGCTTCTGGATGATATCGAAGGGAGACCAGAAGAGGTCAGTCTAAATATCTGCAAGTTTGATATGTCATTTTACATTATTTGTTGCATGACATCTTCCAGTGACAATTTTACAGATGCGAGATTTTGTGGGTACTGAAAGTAGGGAGCTTAATAGGTATAGAGCAAAAATGGAAGTGCGTGCTCGTCAGGAAGAAGAACTCTTCACTCGTACTCCATTCACTAGGAAGGAGAAAAAGTTGGAGAAACATCTCAGAAAATCAAGGAATGGGTATGTTTTGTCAGTTTTCCAATCACGTGTTTCTCTGAAAATAAATACTTTTTGATATCTGGTGCCTGATTTTTCCCTCAATACGAAAATTTGTCCTTTTTCTTTATTATTTTTGGACTTTAATAGGGAAAATAAGGCCTTCCCGAGAAGGCCTATAATCATTTGAAAGGTTCTCATATTTGATTTTTCTTCTAGAAGTAGGTTAGGGCTATGTTTCTTCATGAGTCACTTGATGTCAATAACATTTCTATTTTGCTGAGGAAACCTTGTTATGAGCTTGCTATTGCTGGATTTAAAAAATATGCTTGAAATTTCTTCTGGAATATTGTCATGCATCTCATTGTGGTCATTTAGTGTGTGAACGAGCATTTTTTTTAATGGCTATTGTCGGTAGTCTTTGTGTTGTAGTGGTAACTTCAGAGGTTATATAGGCAATTTTGTGAGAAGATTTCTTGTTGTTCTGGCATTATTTTTGAGATTTTATTTGTACTTCTTGATATTTCTAAGATTTTTGTGACCATTAAAGATGACTTCAAGTTGCGAAGTGGCCTTACTTGATTATTGAAATCATTTTCCATGGTGCATTGTATTCGGATGTATACTGTTAATTCTGAAGTGATCGATAGATAGTCTTTTAATGTTCAATGGCTGTTTTCTTTTCTATTTTTTTGTCAATGTTTTAATTGCTCATTTTTTACTTTGTAGTTTGCTTGGTTTGAGTGATGACTTCTATGGCGATGTCAAATCTTTACCACTGGAAGAAACCAGTGCTAAAGATACTGGCTACACTCAAAGGAATGGAAGTGGGAAAACTAACAAGCGCAAGGTTTGGTGTTTTCTTATGCTATATATACATTCTCCATGAGTTTTTGTCTTGGCTTTGAGCTATTCTTTGACACTTACTATCGTCAACTTTTCACTAAAATAATCATCATTTAAAAGAATGGTTTGAACGTAGCTGAAAGCTGGCATGAACACATTTTGTTTGAAAGAGTTGCAAAGGGCTCATGTCCATTTAGGCATTCTCTTGCCTCTTGCACTTCAATTGTATGTTGGCATTTTTGTAGTTGACTCTTTGTTGTGCAGTCCTGAGTTCAGAAGCTTGAAAGCGGATTCCTTTTGGTGTCTGTCTCTGCTAATATATGCTGTAGTTTAAGCAATGATTGGAAAATATACGAAGATTTTTCAATTTATTGCCAACTTTTATTGAACTTATATGAGCACACCAATGCCCTTGCTTCCTTTTACATAAGCGTGCAGTTCTTAAGTTTTGGCAGGATATCCAAAAGGCAAGTCACTTCTGGATGTCTTCTCCTTTAAGATCATTGTTCAACAGTACTAATGAGTAATACAGAAGCCAGCCCAGCTATATGCCTTTTATACCCAAAGTTGTACATACTCGTCAGTAAGAGTTTAGTTTGGAGATGATGATAACGATGATTTTATATCATCTTTTTTCGTTGCATGGTTGACAGCGCCTTGTGTCCATTTTCAAGTGGTTTGACTTTCAACAGAATTGGTGTAAAAGCATAGTCTTTTGCTATTTGGTGATTCTGAAAAGTTTTTAATTCTTTCTAAGCATTATTTAAAAATGCACATATGTATTCTTTCCTTCTTTTTGATCTCTCATAACTTGTTTTATGATTTCCATGTCTTGCAGAGGAAGCACTAAGTTGTTTTGGCCTAATGACGGCAGGGTCATTTGCTAGTTTTGTTTCAAGATGAAGATGGCCTTTGCTTCTATCAATTGATGAGATGTATTAATTTGTGCACATGACACGGTTTGTATAAAGCAATGTTTTGTTTCTTACATATTTGTTACTTCCATACTTAGAAAGAATTTTATGTTGAGTCTTTCCTTGTTCTTGCCACATTAGAATCTTACTTTTATTATTATTACGACATAATCTATATAGCGGCCTGCCTTCGTTGTAAAAGGTTTTAATGTACCAGTGTAGTTCTTTCTTGATTGGTCACTTATAATTTTCTAATTTTTACATTTCTTTTAAATTAACCTAGCATTCTTTGTCGACAAACAAGGATGAGAATTACTTGGTTGGCATTTGGCGTTTTAAGCATGATATGCGAATAAAAGCTAATAGCGTAGTTTTTTTCTTCTTTTGAATTTGTTGTAGAATTGAGCATGCATATATGGACTTATTGATATAAATTTTTTAATTTGATGTAGAATAAAATGCCTTTTTTGGCTTTTCTTTTTCCAATCAGGAGCAGTTCGTTTCTATGCCTCGCAGCAACTGTCGTGTTGATGAATTAACTTCAGAAGGAAGGCCTCCAAACTAAATATGATCTGAAGGAATGCAATCAAGTCTAGCCACCCGAGCTCATGCTTGTTCTCTTGATTTATTGAGTTGAACTAAGCTCGTAGTTTTCATCTCGAGTTCTATTCACAATTAAAATGAACGAATTTGTAATATTTGGTGAACAGGCAATTCCCTGGATTTTATAGTGCAGGATCAGCTTTAGAGTATAGACGCTGCCAGGCCCCATTAAAATCTGTGTTTTTCATTGTTTTTGCATCTATTCCTTCTTGGTAACGCGGTTAAGTGCACAAATTTCGTGGCTTTAATTATCCTCTAAAAATTTGTATGATTGTAAAATAAAAGCAAAAGAGGATTAGCTGCCTCATTTCAGCAGGTCCACGAAGCACGTGTATGGGGGGGAGTTTGCTCCACGGAAGCCTATGTACGTATCAAGAGCCAACCTTGTGAATGGCTGCAAGGAGGTTACTTGTATATAATCCCTGCGCTTTCACTTCTTGTGTTATTCAGGGTTCTCCAATATTGATGCTTGTACCATGCCATTACTGGATTCTCCCATGGAAATAATCAGCCCTTAGAAGCCTGCCGAATTTTGCTAACCTAGAAATCCACCGGCTAACTTATTAAGAAAGTAACAAACCAAGCTAATACAAATGAGTCATGACCAGTACGTTCTGGGAGATTGGTCTCAAGTGCTCGGTGACCAAGTGATAAAAAGAAACGCAGCTGTGAAGATATTGGGTCGTTAAGTGAATTCATGATTCTTAGGACTGAAGTCTAAACAACTGTATTGTTGATTATGAAAAAAAATACACATGCCAATGAGCTAATAGAGTTTTAGATGACAGAAAATTTCTAAGCATAACAACGCAAATTCCCAATAGAAAGTTATCGCTAGTGGCACCAAACATCATCGGAGATCAATAGCAATATTGCATACTTACAAATAATATATGAATGAAATGAAAAGCAAGTCAGAAAATCAACAAAGAATATTACACCAATTTGTTGGTTACATGTCATATGCTAACAACGAATTTTTTTTTATCAAAAAAAAGACCGAGAATCTCAAGGCCAACTATTTGTTATCTGTTGCAACATTGGGAAAAGCTGATGTCAATAGATTTTCCTTAAAATATACACGTGACCCCAGCCAACTAAAATTGTATATGCAGGGTATCACCACTAATAATGTAAAGAATACGAAAAAGAAGATAGCGAAAAACTGTCAAAACTTGCTTCTCCCATGAGCTTCAAACATATCTTCCATTTGAATCTGCATGAAAAGGAGATGACTGCTCTCCCGAGTGGGATGACTTCCGTGACCTCAATTGTTTGGGAGGTGCAGAATAATCATTTGCTCCATAGAAGGGTGATGAAACCCTAGGTAGACCGGTTGCATCTGCTCCTACACTATAACCTTTCGCTACTGCTTCGGCTTCAAGGGGAAGTTCATCTAAGGTCTGGTAAGTTGGAACCAATAAAAAAACATGAGCTTAAAGACACGAGGAAAGCACATGACCAATTACAAAATCCTCACTCTGAAAGCTTGCTGCAGCACTCGGAGAGTCTCCCGTGCTCGTTTTCTTCTAATAGCAATTTCATCGGGCTCTTGAAGCATCTCCTCAAAAAGATTATCTCTGTTGAATGAGTGTTACAGTGAATGTTAGAAAAGGACCTGCTTTCAATCAGAAAATAGCATCACGTCTCACTTCCAGTACCTGTAGAGCTTTTTTATGAACACATTGTGCAGCTCTCGCTTAGTGTGATTAACCTTAAAATAGTAACACCCGCATATCAATAAGGATATTGCCAAGCAGGCATCAAAACCAAAGAAAAAGACAGAAAGCCTTCACTGCACCTTGGTTTCAAAATATGAAACAGTTGAATATTTCTATCCAAATTACCTCACTCACATTTATCATGCTCTCAGCGGTAGTAGCAAAGTTAGACAAACAGAAGAATGATGTCAACCACTTATGCTTTAAATGTTTTTAAATTGACCCAGGAGACATATGATCATATGCATGCACATTTTCTCCTAATACATATGGTTAAACTGTCCTGAACTACATATTCCCGTCATAAACAGAAAATGTTGCCCAATGGCAAGGTTGATTAGCGAAAAGCTTCCATATTTTGGCAGAAATCCAACTCATTTTTTTTTAATTTCACAGAATTTTCCAAAAGAGAAACCTCCAAATTTCTCATGGTCACCCAAATGCACCAAGGCCAGGGAAGGGAATCCAAAATCTAAGTACACCCATCAAATTTTGGGTTCCATTAATGCGTTATTTAGAGGATCCACTTTACATAAGTGCATGCCTAAGACTGCAGAACTCCTTAAGTGAGACCCATAATTCAATCAGTAGGAAAGTATCTTTTCTGTTAATTTTGTGGTAATGAAATTGGATACAATAAAAAACATGAGAAATTAGTTTCAGAAATTTAAAGCTAAAATGCCACTGCCAAACAGATATATCTCACTCAATTTAAACAAAAGGAGAGATTAGCATAGTAGATTGGGAATAAAAACACGATTTTCACAAGCCAATCAAACATAACTGGATAATAAAAACCTTACCAAGAAATGCATAATTGCCTTGGGCACAGAATCCTCTATATTCTTCCTGACTATATCATAATATGACCTTAACAGTAACTTTGTCAGAAATATTTGGACTGCCTCCTGTTCAGTCTGAGATTCGGTTGGTTTCAATATAGCTGGAGGCTGAATCAAAGAAAAATGTTCAGTCAGCAACCAATATATCTATTCATAAGCAACAATAAAAATAGTGTGCCATGCTTTGCAGATAAACGCGCACTTCTCTTAGCTGGATCATTGAGAGTGAATGTTCCATGCTGTTAACAGGAATGGCTTCTTGTTTTGTAGTTGAGCTTTTAGTTGTATCGCTCCTTCCAAAAATTGACGATATACCCCATATTGACGAAGAAGTTCCCCCTATAATAGCATTGGGTCAATACTTGTATCACTGAGGAATAGAAGCCAATAATAAACAAGAAAAGCATCACCTGCAGATCCAGGTCTCTCGGTGTCAGTAGGTGGCCGCACTCCCTGTTTGAGGACCCAATCATTAATACATTTTTTTTTTGGTAATTTATGACAATGCAGGAAGCAGCATGTACAAAGTGTAAAATCTTAACGCATATCTGCAAGTGTGGGAGAGCACATATTATACTCTACCTGATCAGGAACAATCCCATTTGGCATGGTCCTAGGAAGAATTGACCTGGATTTCACAGTTTTCTCAGATCCAGATACTTTATCAGATTCTGCCCCTTCCTGATCAATGATTCAGTTCAATTATTTTTTTACTACTGACAGGATAGTTTAGAAAGTAGCACAGAAGGAATACCTTTGATCTGGCAGCCGCAGCTCGAGATATTTTAACTTTCTGTGAGGCTATTTCTTGGGCTTTACTTGCCCCAATAAAGTTTGGATGTGAATAGTTAACGTAGTCCATCTACAGGCATAATTTTTGCTTAGTACTTGCCTAACTGGTCAACAGTTCTATCTTGTTTCATTAAAAAAGAAATCCCCCTTACCTCCATTTCAATTATGTTTTCAATCATGTCCTCAGAAGGAATCAAATTTTCTCTTAAGAAATTACCAATGACTTCATCCATTTTTTTCCTTAACACAGGAAATCTCTGCAGTTCATTTGTGAGGCATCGGTGGCTTATCTGGGATGAAATGGACACATAATAACTACCAGGAAGAAGATAATACTAACAACCATTATTATTTTTGAAATTTGGAAATACCTTAACTAACTCATCATAAATAAACCTCGTACACTGGATGCTTGGATCTAGTAAACGTGCAATCTGCCTTCGGACAAGATTTTCAAATGGAACCTGGAGGGTGTATAAAGCAAAGTTACAGAATATAAAAAAATAAAACAGCCATGGTCAGTCACTCTATTGCAGCTTCAGATTAACCTCTGGCACAAACAAAGAAGATTTAAGACCAGTAGCATTCTGAATGGCAGTACGAATATCTTCATCAGTCAAATCATCACATGGATCCACTTCCTACACACAATTCCAATGCAAATTAAACCAAAACATAAATCATACGCAGCAGAAATCACCACATGGAACATAAGAAAAAGGTTGCAAAATAGTAAAGCCTGTCAGATGTTCAACAGAAAAATGAAATCAAGTTAACGTAAATGAGAACTGCAACATGTAAATATAGGAATATAAGTATGTACCTCCAGACTCTTCACAAAGATAGACTGAAAGATGTAATGAATACGTGCTCCACCAGACAACTCAGATGTTGACATAGCTTCACTTTTTCCTTCTACCATTGAAGAAAATGCTGTAATGAAAAGAATTTAATCTCAGTAGTTATCAGATAATACATCCAGTGAGGTCACCAGGTATTATACTACAAAATACAAAAATTAAGAGGTTCTATTTTGATTAATTTTTTTAAAAATAAAGCTCCTAAAATCAGAGCCCAGAGGATCATTAAAGCTAAGATTCATTTGTGGGTTCAGCCAGGAAAATAGCCATGTAATGAAAAGTTGGTCAAATTTTGATAAGGTGGTTCTGAGAGGTTTCAATGACAATTGCACGTTAATAATCCAGAAGGATCTCAACCCACCTTCAGCATATTTTGTGAGAATATTCAATAGAAGAGCCCCCTGACCTGCCTATGGTTTATAAAAAGAAGGAGATTAGTACCTATCACTTAGAAAGCATTCTGTCAATATCCACAAAAAAAGAATGGAACATCTTGAACAAATGTCCCACACATCTTGATCACAATTAGTTAAAGTAATTAATGTAAACAATATTGCTATTAAGCAACTTCACAGGAGTTATTCACAATAATTGTCGAATAAAATAAACTAATCACTTCAAGCACAGAACAACTCTCTGGTAAAGATGGCTCACCTTCATCTACATTCATCACAACGAACTGGCCATTTCACAATCTAAATAGGAACACAGAAAACATAAATCGTCTAAAGAAATTTTCTAAGCAATCATAGACATACTAGATACAAAGTTGCACCAAATATAATTAAAAATTCAAAGCACCTATTTACTCTAACAAATTAGTAGCCCTCCTCACTGCATGGCAATTGATGCAATGAAATATCAATAACGCTCTAGTCTCTTAAACAATAACACTAACCTGCCTAGTTGACACAATCCTTTAGTAAGATACAAGAATTAACAAAGGCCAACAGAGCTATCAAACACTTTCTAAAATATGAACTCACAGAGAGATCCCATAGCCTAAGGTCAAATTTAATAACTATGAAAATTCAACACATTCTCATATTAGTACAAGGTTTTACACTTGAGAAAAAAAATAATATCAAACACAACAGTAGATCAAACTATTGAAACTGCATTCAATAGCATGCCAAAATGCTTGTAATAACCTTTCCTCCTACGTTACAATATCCACAAAACACATTAGAAATTTTACAAACAATTAGAAATTTGACAGCTCATATCTTCAATTTTTTTGTTATTTCATCCTGTACACATTTGCATCTAAGAGAAGTTAGTGCTAATCATATCAAATGTGCTTGTGGATTTCAAAATGCTTATGATGAAGAAAGAGAAATTAAGTGAACCATTGAAATAAACAACTGAAACTAGCAAAAATAATGGTATACCTTGGACTCGCTGATTTCACCATAGGTTGCATACTCTTTTGCCACAGTAACCAACTCAGCACTTATTCTTGCCTTCAATGCTGGAAGAACTGTGCGAATATGTTGTACCAATATCTACAATAACAAAAAATCAAATAAAAAAAATAGAAGATTCAATTCAAGTCTTTTCGAGCACAAGTTATCGGCTAAATAAGCGAAGATAGACCATAGCAACCCAGCCCATGCCCATCAATATGCACTTGGGAGAGTCGTCACAGATAATATGAGCCGATCCAGGACTGTATTGGATGGAGGGTGGATTGTGAACCTATCGCATCCCCTAAAGATTAGTCTTACATCCAACACCTACTCGGGTATGGTCCACTATATTGGAGATGAGCTGATAGATCTTTAACTCGGGTTAATCACTTTAATTGGGCCAGGTTGCTTCATAGACAATATAATAATGCATGCACATAAATGCTCTCAGACTAACAAGGTCAAAGTAAACAATTGCCACTTCAAAATTAAATCAGATCATAATTAATATTTTACAAATAAATTGATTAGTTGAACCTGATTCAATTTCTTCGCCAACTGAGGCACTCCACAACGATCTGATAGCCCATGATAGACCTTCAATCAGCAGCAAAATGGCATAAAATAAAGAATAATCATTTGATTGAATAATCTTTAAAAGCATTGGAAATTTGCTCATACAGGTTTGTTGCGGAAGAAGTTTTCTTCATAAGCAAGGGCATCCTTAATGCTTCTGTTGTACATAATGTCCTATTAAGAAAGACAAAAAAAAGTTTACAGATGACATAAACTTATTCAATTCATTAACAGAAACATTTAAAATGTAAAGGAGAAACAGTAAGGGATGGCATTGAAAAAACCCAACTAATAAAAAAGACGTCAATTACTATACTAATTTTATCACACATATAAGGAACAAGAATAATAATCAAGTCAATGCATGGCTCAGATGGTTCATCACATTGTAACCCCCAAAAAGTATCACGTGCCATATGACAGAAAAAAAAAATTGATTGATCACCTCTTGGCTGCGATTCACGACCCCTATATAGCCAAGACGAAGAGGTATTACATTGCCAAGCAAAAAATTCCGTGCATCAGTTCCTCTATCCATAATGTCCAACTGGGGCATGAGATAGAAGTTGCATCAACAAGAGTGAAAAAAAAAATATCATAACATAAAGAACTTTAAAGATAAAAAACACTGATGCATACTTTAGTAATCACACCAATAGTTCGTGACCCTGCCACAAAACATAAAAAACAAGTCTTAGATACAAGTGAGCATCTTCTTGAATCAATGAACCCTCCAACTAAGAGTTTGAAGGCTAATATTTAGGGGAAAAAAGAAAAAAGTGATGCAAAAAGGAGATAAACTTGCCATCTGGATCAGCAATCCTTGCCATTTGGAGGGCATCTGAGTTTGCCAAATCAGAATTGGCAGGAGTGACTGCTAGAATTATGCAAGTATCATGCTTGATGTATGATATAATCATGGTCCTTATTCTAGCCTCAATGTCAGAAGGCTGATCTCCAACTGGAACTTTTGTGATCCCCGGTAAATCAACCAAAGTAATGTTGAGTACATTAGGGGAAAAGATCTTCAGACGGATTTGTTTGTCTGAAATTCCCTTATTTCCACCAGCTTCCCTATCCGTTTCTGCCTGAAGATATGTCAACACACCGTAACACACTATTACTCTGCATCCGCAGGCGATAACAATAAACCTCAGAAAAATAATACCCACAACAACATCCAACAAGAAATTCGGATATTCCACAGCTAAGATAAACAAAAAAAAAAGTCAACGGAATTACCATAAAATGAGAGGCAACATTTTAAAATAGTAGTTTATTGAAAGTTCTAAAAAATTCATTGATTAACGACACTACTACATCAACGTCAGAGAATCTGAGAAATTTTCACACAAATATGTTTCCAACTGCCAATCTTCAAATCCCTAAAACGAACAAATCAGCCCCTGATCTCAATTCACGATGCCTAAAATCGATGAAGAAAATTTATTAAAAAAACAAGAAAAGAAGAAGAAGATCGAAGCAAGAAGTTGCAAAACCTGAATCTCCGCACGAATGGCCGCAAAATCAAAGAACCTCTTCCCGGGAAGGTGAAGGAACTCGCCCCACTCGTCGCCGCCCTCGACGCCCTTGGCAGGTGTATGCACGAGCTGCAGGACGAGCGGGCGTCGGGTGCAGATATCGGAGCCCCGGGGCAAGAAATCCCTCCCGACCAGCGCCTCGAGCACGCTGGACTTGCCGCTGCTCTGGCTCCCCACCACCGCCACCTGCGGTAGGTCGACGGTCGAGCCGCTCCCCAGCTGCGCAAATATGTCCTGCAGCTTGTTCACCATGGGTATCACCGCGTGCCCCATCGCCGGCGCCGGCGCCGAACGGCCCTTCACGGCCGCGGCCGCCCCGTCGTCCGACATAGGACCGGCGAGGGGATCGGAGAACTAGGGCTGGTAGGTAGGAAGATGCGAAAGAAAGAGTGAGTGAGATCGGATTGCGACGTAAGCGATGCCGGCAATTTCTCCGGCGACGTTTCCAGGCGGCGGCGGGTCGACGACGAAGTGAAGGGACATTTTAGCCGGTACAGGGGGGAATGTGCAATTACGAAAACAGCCATGCTTGGGGAGCGGGTCAGCAGGGGCAGAAGATGATTTTCAGGAATTGTGTAGGGGTTTAAATGCCATCCCGTTACTTTTTGAAGCCGATCATGTTCGATAATCATTAATCCCACAACTAAACACGGCTGTTTTGTATAATAAAACCCAGATTTTTGTTCTGTCCGTCCATAATAAAATAGCTAAGCTTGTTACAAACTAGTATAAGTAAATTTGTAATTCATAATTTGTTCGGGCGCGGGATCGTCCGCCCTCGGGGTGACTGCGGTTCTTTTGTGATTCGATCCGGTCCAGGTTTGAAGGGTTCGGTGGGACTGAGGCGCCCTTACCGTGTAAAGAGATAGTACAATGAACTAAAATAATGCAAATGATGTCAAAAGCACTAAAATGATAAATTAAATTTTTTTTTACGTGGTTCCTTAGGGTTCAATTTGAATCCCTAAGTCAGTCTACGGTGAGATTAGTACTCACAATCTATTATTTCTCCTTAGATTTTACAAATTATACAAAACAGTGAATTTTTACCTCCTTAAAATAAAATTGCCTTTGAGATGTTTGACTTCAATGTCATGGTTCGTCACTTTCTAGTATTTAAATACTCAAAACAACCTTATCACTATGTCCGGAGCATCCAAAAATGGTGGGGTAATAAATTTTGCCACGATCTGAGGTGTAGAAGGCCTTCGAATTATTTCCGAATCTTTAATAGACTGAACCGGACCGCTTCAGGTTGGTTCAAACTAAATAAACGCTGGACCGGGCCGGGTGGCGTGCTCAGGATCCTTTTTCTCTCTGCGTGCGCCTGTCTACGGGTGGTGTATGGTGCACCAACTCCAATCCGGGTAGCAGATGGGTCTCGGACGCGATATTGGTCCGAGCCTGTTCGCGGGTTTGATCAATTAGTGGGCATATGGTATGGTCACGGATCTAACGGACAAGTGGACTCGGTCAAATAATTGGGCACAATAGACCTGCTTAGGTGTGAACCGAGAAACTTTGGCGTCGTCTTTTTCGGCGACGGCGGCAACTGATTCCGGTGGAAATCAACTCGAACTCGTAAATCACTGTTCCAAAATCACGTCCGTCACTTCTTCAGGGCCGGGAACGACTGGAGTTAGTCGGAAAAAGGTCGCGAAGGTCCGCCTTCGCTGCTTGTTTCCTCTGTTCTGTTTTCACCCTTATTCGATGGGTTACTTTCCGAATTTTCTCCAGAGTCTGTAGCAATGAATTCCGGCAGTAATCAACTCGTACTTGTAAAAAACCTTGCTAACCTCACTTCAGTCACCGATTTGAGGCCGGGAACGACCGGTGCTGATCGGAAAATAATCCATGAAATCAGTCTTTTGCTACTCTGTTTACTGTCTTTTCCCTTGTCCAATGGGTCACTTTCCGAATTTTTTCTGGTGACAACGACTCCGAACTCCGGCAAAACTCTACCAAGATTAGAAGCTTGTATTTCTTAATTCACTCTTCACACCAAGGAAAAGCCAGAACTTCCGGTGTTGGTCGGAAAATAATCCACCAAGTCCGTTGTTTGCTTCCGTTTCCTGCTATTTCTGATCAGATGGGCTTCTTTCCGAATTTTCTCCGGCGACTACAGTGACGAACCTTGGCAAAACTCAAATTGGGTTTCGAGACCACTCTTTCTTCTTCACGTTGGTCACCGTCTTGGAGGCGGGAACGACCAGCGTTGGTCGGAAAATAATCCACCATGTAACACCCTGACTCGGCTCACCCGTGAACCGACCTGGAAATGCTACCAGCGACCGAACCATTCGATAATCTACTAGATTCGGTTAAGCCGACCCGAATCTATGTTCGGCATCTTAAGATGAAGATACGATTCTCGACATGCATAGATGAATGCACAATAATCCTAACATGACACTATATGGATGACATACAACTAATCCGCACACTAATATAATTAAGATCAAAATCAATAAAATTTTTAAAATATCACAGACAGAGTTTCCCCTAAAAATGCAATTAGGGGCCACCCTGTCGAATATACATATGAAAATGTATATCACCAAATATCAACAACTTTATTCATATGTAATTCTAATCTACTGTAAGCATCTTTTTCTGAATATTGGGTCTTAGCCCACCTGTACCCTCTATTCATTTTTCACATCATGACATCATCTCTTAGCAGTTCATCACATCATCATGCTTTTCATTATCTCACATCAGTTCAAATATAATAAAAGTATAAACAGAATATTAAACATTCAATCACCGAATACATGTGTATGTGTGAAAGACCTCATTGCTCTTCCGTCCAGGCTGGCACTTCCATCTCATAGTCATCACCTACATATAGTACAAAACCTCCAGTAACGAGCATTACCGGTCCGGAAAATAACTAATATCAAACTGGCACAGGAGAGCTAACCCTCATGTTAAAGGAAAACATTATATACTTCCTCAAGAACTCTCACAAGGGCACTAACAGGAGCCGTCGCCCTCGAGTGGCAGCGTCCCCTATCCATCTCATTCTCTTTTCTTAATCATCTCATCTATTACGTCTTGCATCAAATCTCATTCTCACGTCTTGCGTCAAATATCATTCTCGTTCATCTCAGCCCTCTACGTAATCCATATTACTCCTAGCCTTGAGCTGAAGGCCGAGTTCTCTCAGGCAGTTGCCTTCAGTACCCTTTGAACCACAAGTCATGACATGCGCTGTACTAAACAGTACCCGTAAACCTCCACGTTCTCCGGGTGTGAGGAACTCAAACGCGGAGTTAGTAGGATCCTTCGGGATGAAGTGGGTCCTCCCCAACATCAACCCGAAGACGAACACATGCCTTATCTGAAGCCATGGC
>JAVDBV010076571.1:0-11195 GCA_032619315.1 Piper longum
GTCAACCATGTAGTATCATGTTTAGGTTTATGCATTCATCCATACATGACGAGTGGTATCCTCATCTTGAGACGCCGAGATTGGATCCGCACGTGTTGGGTTCGGGTTAGCCGACCTAACCGGGGCCTGTAACATGCCAGTTCGGTTCACAAAGGTGAACCGGATTTGGGGTGTTACATTATGTTTTATAAAAATTTTAAATTATGATATACATTAAAATTAATTAAGTTTATACATAAAATTGATATTTAATATCTAAAATAATCCAAAATAACTTACATAGGAAAAACATAAAAGTTATGAACACTACATTCGCTTCAACAATTGTATCAAACTATTTACTAAATAGTTAGAATGCCCTTAATTAGTATCTTAGTTTACTAAATTTTTAGCATGTAGCTCGTATACATTTTCAAGTCAAACAAAAGATAAGCGATGAATAAAAGCTTTAAAGTTATCTTTAACATTAAAATATAATCCAATATTACATATAATTCAAACAAAAAATATTTTATTAGTTGATTCCTCATCCAATGTTGTTCACCTACATAAAAAAATATACAAAAAAGTTAATTACTTGTAAAAATATTTTACAAATATTAGAATAGTAGAAACTAAATATAACATTCCCACGTATTCATTACAGATACAATCATCAATATCTTCTTATTCTTTAATATTCATTATTCCAACTAAATTTGATGATGGACTTAAAACATATGTTAAAAAGTATATCAAAAATAAAAAATTCATTGATATAAAATATGAATTGCCTTCATATTAGTTCCGGAACAAATTTTAGGTACATATTAAAACTTCAAGTGTTTTTATATTCAAACGATTTCTAGTTAAGCTAACTATTTATTCTCTAGTACTAAATGCTGATTTGGAGGAGATGGTTGATAAAGGAATGGCTAAACCATCTTAAGTAATTTTTCACAAAATAGAATATTTTATTATATTCAATCTCCATTATGATAATATATCAAATTGCTCATCTATTTCAACTATAAAAGGAATAGTTGGTTCATCTAAATAATTCTTCGAATCAACTCTAATTAGATCATTTTATAAATATTTCAACTTACATAGTCCTTACAATCTCTTACTTAATCCTTTAATAGGACGAATAATTAATGAACTTTTAATTCCAATAAAAAGCTTGTTTGACACATATCTAGCCATGATTTCACATTAATTTTATTTTTTGAATTTTTTTATACTAATATAATATTTTTTTATTTAAATATTTTTTTAAATGATTTTAATTTTTATGCTAATTGACATGAGAGAACTTTTAAAAAATATAAGAGGTAACGATTATATAAATGAGATATTAGTGTTTGTGAGAAAAAAATATTTATAATGAAAAAATAATTAGATAATAATATAAATATGAGATAAAAACAATTTTCTATATTACCAAATTTTAAATGTGTCTAACTGTGATAGACTTGACCAAAGAATTCTGACCGTGGATGACAGATTTTTTGTCCGAGGTTAAGTGGATAAATAATACCTTGTCTGATGTCCGACCAACCGACGCCCACCCCGAGGCTTTAAACATACATCCTTTACTTTCTTAGCATACTCGGCCCATCAACCGAACCGACAATAGCTACCAGATATTGGGCTTCATCATGGGCCCGTTTCAAACGTACGAGCCCTCATTAAAAGTCCATCCTCTGTTCATATGTGGATAAGCCATTTTCTACTGATTGATTCATTAAAATTGCAATCTCCTTTTTTTAAAAAAAAATTGCAATCTCCTTCCCTGGGCCAAGAGGGACGAACCCCGTACAAAAGGATAAAGACTTCAATATCTTGGTCAAGAAACCACCATAGTTGGAGCAACGGTGTAAAAACTGGCGCTCCGGAAAATGTTATTACCATATGGGCAGGGTAAAATATATTGATCATGGTGGGCGGTAGCTGGACCTGTCAAGTCACTCCCAATTATGGTCCCTATCATGAAAGGACCTTCCCCTAGTAATAGAAAATGAGCTACCTGCGAGAATCATTGCAGTTGAACTGTACAACAGTCCCCCCCTCAATCCCTTAATAACTGTAAAGCTGCCCTTCTTCCTCCCTTTGATTAATTTCTAACTAAAAGACTTTGGATTTCCTCTTGTCCAATCTGTCTTAGCCACATGTTAGATCCTTGGAAATCTTAACTTCAATGAACAAGGTATCAAAAGGCTCGGCTTCCCTGGTTAACAAGTCTCCCGAGTACAGTTGGCAGTTGGCATGCCTCTTTATGTTTTCTTAATCTTACCACAACCTCTAACTTGTCGTCGAGTAATGATAATAATATTGACAACATAACCTTCTTTATTTTTTTCCTTCCAAGTACTTCTTAACCTTCTATATTAAACCATCGATCGAGATAGCATTGGCAAGACTCTTTCGGATCCATCAATTTCTGTACTTCACATCGGCTCAATGGTCACAATCCAAGAACGACGCTTCGCAATGTTTAAAGCTTTGCCCGGTGACGTTTCTCCTCTCTAAATCTAAATAACTCACAAATTGAATTCCATCATTGATCATTGTTCCAGAACGGTTCAGATCCTCTCATGTGTTGGAATTCTGCATCGGACCCAACAAACAAACAACGATCAAGTTGTTATAATCAATCAGCAAAAACAATAACAAGCCAATTAGCTTAGCTTAAGGTCGTCCACTGCTACTTTAACAGTTCAGCTCTTATCTCTCTACCTGCCATGGAAATTAATAAGCCGTTCAAAAACCAAAGATGGAGGAAGACAACGTTGAGTTTAACGGCGTTGCCCGACTCCATTATTTGTGCCACACTGTATCCTTCTTCCTTTCTTTTATGACATACGTACCACACCTCCTCCTTTGGTTCTTCCTCTTCCTACCAATGTCGGGTTGTCTTCCCGATAAGATCTCTTTCCTCCATTGTTTGATCTTCTTTTTCTGCCATTTTTCAACGTAGCATCTTGCTTTTCCTGTGCTTCTACTACTTCTTGGTGGACTTCTTCTTTTGTGTGTCAGAGAGGATTTGAATTTGTGTTCTTGGTTTATATCAACTTATTATGTGTATATATATATATGAACTCGTATAAGTGAGTGTTCAGAGAGGAGTGGTGTTGAATTATCTGAGCTCGCTTGTTTGTCATGGCGATGGTGCAAATCTGCTCGGAGAGCCATGGATGGGGGATGAGCCCCAGGATCTCCTTCTCAAACGACTTGCAGACCCAGGCCGACGTCGACGTCCTTCTCGCCGACCACCGTCGGCAAGACGACTCCGCCGCCGACTTCCGCTTCGACGTCCGGCGGGGGGTGGAGGACGAGACCTCCACCGCCGACGAGCTCTTCTCCGGCGGCAAAATCCTCCCTTTCCTCCCCCGCTCCAATTCCAAGGACGCCTCCTTCCCCAAGCCCCCCAGCCTCCTGCCCGTCCCACCTCTGCCGCCGGCACCGGCGCCGAGAAAGGAGAGCTTGAGGGAGATCATGGCGGCCGAAGAATCTTCGGCGGCGGCCGGCGGGAGCTCCAAGTCGTCGTTTTGGCGGTTCAAGCGCAGCAACAGCCTCAACTCCGGCAGCGGCATCAAGCGCGGCCTGCTCCACCGGAGCAACTCCACAGGCTCGGTCGGCCACGAGCTGAAGAAGAAGACGACCCCGCCTCCTTCCTCACAGTTCCAGCCCAGGCCCGCGCCATCGGCGACGGCGCCGGCGAAGAAGAGGGAGACGACTGTTCGCCCCGGCGGGTACGGCAACTGCGGCGTGCGGATCAACCCGGTGCTCAACGTGCCGCCGCCGTACATCTCCCCCGGCACGACGAACCTCTTCGGCTTCGGCTACTTTTTCCGGCCGGCGAGAGACGCCCACAGGCCCAAGAAGCGATGAGCTCGCTCCACTTTAAAGCCATGAAATTTGATGCAAAAACTTTGATTATATCAGGTTTGTGTTTGTACATTTGTAAGTAAGGAAAGGAAACCAACCAAACCAAACCATGGCGGTCGATCAATTCGAATGAGATTCGAATGTCTCTTCTACCACATCTGACATATGTTATAGATCTGGGGGACAAAATGATGAAGCTCTCCGTCCTCTGTTTTGGATCTTTTGCTCTCTCTTCATCCCATCTCTTTCATCGTCTCCCTTCCTGATCCTAGCTTTTTCTCGGTCTACATTTCTCACATTGCAAATGTGTGCTCATCATCTTTTTAATCAGATCGACTTGACAAAATGGTCGCAGCTCGAATGATGAAATGGAATCTTTTGGTGGCTGCCATAGATTATGCGCTACAATACTCATATCTTTTGCATTATTCTTCTTAAGTAGTTTGAGGAGGTGTTTCTAACACTAACAAACTGTGCAAAACCAGTTTCACAAGGTTAATGGGGGAGAGAGAGCTAAAGCAGTCGGTCATTCACAACAACATTAGTAGACGAAGGTTGTATTGCTTTGCTGGTGCCGTGTATGATCTTCAATTGAAGAGATAAAGAGAAGGGGTTTCCGGCTAGGGTCGTCGGTGAGGCCCGGTCACATGTCTGGTCATGTGCTAGGCCTCGCAAACATGTGGAAGGGAGCAGGCCTTGGGACCCTGCTTGCTATTGATTGAGCGAATACTATATATCTTTGTGAATCCCAGCACAAGACAAATGTTGGAAGGAATTTTGTGCAGTGGGAAGTGAATAATGCAAAGGTACAGACTACATAGTATATACATGGGGGAGATGGATTGGGAGTAAAGGAGTTAAAAGAAATGCATGATGGAGGTTGTAGAAAGGGGATAGAGCGTGGGGAGACAGAGGCCCGTGCGTGGTCGGGTGTTGATTCGCATCATTTGGGTAGAAAGAAGCTTCAACAATATTCCGACTGCAACATGACTTCCAATGGTTCTCTATCACTCTGCAACTTGGAAACCTTTTTGGTTGGAGATCTTCTTGACCGCCACTGTAGCTCAGTGTCACGTCTTTAGCTGAATTTGGCCCCGGCATTTAGTTTAGAGGAGGCCGATTAACTAGCAAAATAAGTGCTGCTGCTATGTACCGTACTGGGCCTTCCATAATTTTTCATTGAATGACCAGGACCAAGTAGTAAGTGACACACATGCATTGGCTTGAAATCAATTTCTATGTTGACTCTTCTGCTCAAAGAAGTAAAAATGGCAGAGTGAGCTGGTCCTTCCAAGATGATCAAAAGAACTTTGGCCAAGGAGGGAAATGAGTTGGTACTTCACCGGTTTCCTCTCTCATTTCCAACCTTAATCGGTGCATGATTAGTTGAGTCTGCCCCCATTTTTCTAGTGGTTGAGGTTTTCTCGGGTAACTTCAAATTAAGTGTAGGATCCATTCCATCAATCTGAAATGAAATGACTGGCATCCGTTTGATTCAACCGAAATATGAGTACATATATACAAGAGGTTCGGTGATGGTTCAACATAACCACGTCATTGATTTACATCCAAAGTCCCGTGACAACTAATGTTTGCTCAGGTCACAACAATCACAGTGACAGCCGATCGTAGCCAGACAAAACCTGCATAATTACCAGCATTGGTTTTGCACAGACTGATTTGTAAACAACTTCAATGTTAATGAACAAGAAGAGCTGCTTCAAAAATTTCTGGACAGATATTTTATTTTTATACCCCGTAATTGAGCCTTAACTAACATAAATGTCCGTAGACAAAATACATGCACACACACAAACTCACAAATACAAATACTTGTGGACACCGACTTCCTTGCATCAGTGCATCAAGGAGTTTCTGTTTCTTTTACAAAGCGACTTTTGATTCATGACGTTCTTTGTCTTCCATCGAGTATCATTGGCTCTTGTTGCTGCGTTATTTTCTTCCAAAATGCAACATAATATTTGTGTGGGTAATGGGTAAAGGAGCCGGCGCATTCCTATAGAGTTAAAGTAATTAATTCATCTACCTTCTTGCTAACCCATTGTCTCGTTGGTAATAAATAACGTGGGTTTGACGTTCGTTTCAGTCTATGGTCGACAAATTTAAGTAACAAAGATGCAATTTCTTGGCATCTTCATGTTTATTTATTTATGATTCATGTATTAAGACGAGAATGGACATGGTCACGTCGCGTTTAATGTACGTCGCGTTTAATGTACTACCGTCATTCTTTGTGTTTTTCTTGACGGTCCTTCTGTTGATTTCTGTGGAGAGGAGTCCGTCAAAATATATCTATCTCATTAACTTTGTTATTTTCTAGACCTGATATTCACAGATAGGCTTGGTGATTGACTTTAATATAATAACATCAATACGATTACATTTTTTTTATTTTTTCGCAAGTAATATTTCTATATCTAGTGCAGAGCATTAGCTATTTAAAACATATTCATTACCAGCGTTGTCACACATATATATTGTGTAAATGATAAAAAAATTGTTATTTAAGTTCTCTACTGATTTAAATTACTGTATTTGTCATCATACGTATGCCTATTCCCTTCAACAGTCTGGTCAAAGAGGTTAAGCAGGATGAACAAATATTTGTATAGTAAAAAAAAATTCCCAAACTTACATACAGTTATCTAATAACTTTCAAAGTAGCACTTATTTTAGTCATTAGAAAATAGTTTCTACTGGATTAATTGGCTGATCCAACTCTTATGCGTTTGATATACTTTATTATATTATTTAACTTCCTGTTTTAAGATACTGCAATTGTATCCCTCTTTCCATGGTTTAACCGAGTTTAACAACGTTTGAAGATTAAACTTATTTAATCAAAATAGTGAAGTAATATAAAATTACTTGCCTCATGTATACGAGTAAAAATTATCTAATTTTCCCAGGTTAAACCAAGTTGTCAAAGTTATCTCACATGAATAATTTAACAGTTTACAAGTGTGTTAAATAAGACACACATATTACAGTGAGTGAGAAGGTATCACTTAATAGTATACCTTTGGCATCGAAAAGTTGTTACCTTTTAAGAGAGGCGTAATCTTTTATTAATAAATTTCTAACAAAGTTAAACTTGATTTGCAAATAAACCAAAATTCTAAGCCAAATAATATTGCCTATTTTTTGAAAAATAATGCAAATATCTTTTCAACAAAATTAACTCCTTACCCAAACTAAAACAGTAGTAAAGGCCTTACAAAAGAAAGTATTTAATTATGGAGTTCATAAAAAAAAATAGAAGATTATACAATTATTTAATTGCAATCATCTCAATATTTTAACTAAATCTTATAATTCACTATACATAATTTTGTTAACACAAAAAAGGAATTGAACTTTAAAAAAAAAAACCTCCAAAATAAAAATTTTCAGTAATGTTTTTTCACGCCCTGTCCAACCTACGTCCTTGACTTGACTGCTCTGTACGTCTCCATGCAGCCGCCTCTGCGAATCATCATCATACATATAATGTTCGGCCTCTATATCCATTGAAGAAGTGCAGATGGAAAAATCAAACGCGGTGTCCCAGCTTTTGCTTTTTCTTTTGGGCGGCGGGAAGACGATTTGACCAGATCATGTGGCCATGTCTCGGCTCCCCTGCAGCTTGGGCCGCCGCATGCAGACTGTTATGCCGCAATAAGAACGGTGTTGATGATGACGATGATGATCCGGGTGAAGCTACGGCCGGTTCTTTGAGCTTGATTCACCCCCTCAAAGTCCTTGAAGCCGCCACTGGTAACTTCTCTGAGGATAATCTACTTGGGCACGGCGGCTTTGGGCCTGTTTACAAGGTAATACTCATGTTTGTTGATCGATGAAGAAGATCTTGCATGTGTGTGTCGTCACTCGAATTGAGTGCTTGTGGGGCTACATAACAGGGGAGGTTGGAGGATGGGCAGGAGATAGCGGTGAAGAAGCTGTCGCTTGATTCAAGGCAGGGGCAGAAAGAGTTTCTGAACGAGGTGAAGTTGCTGTTAAAAGTGCAGCACAGGAACCTGGTCAGCCTCTTGGGGTGTTGTGGAGAAGGACCGGAGAAGGCCCTTGTCTACGAGTTCTTGCCCAACAAGAGTTTGGACAATTTCCTCTTCGGTAAGATTTCCATCTTTGTAACTATGTTTTTAGAAATGTGAAGGTGCAGCAGTACTAAAAGGATCAATGTACATTCCTTTTAGTCACAGTCTTTGGCAGAACAATTCTTGACTTGAATTTAGAGTTTGGTTGATCGGTTGATCACTATCATATACCACTCTTGTTATTTTGGCTGCCATTTCAAAGCTACTTTGGGATGCCAGCGAGCTAAATTGTTTCACAAATGGCCATGGAGGCTTATGATGTGATCAATGGTCAGCATTGCCTTGTTAGTTCAATTGCAGAGGTTTGTGGGAGTGATTTACGTGAATGAAGAAGAATCCTGTGGGAGTGATTTATGTGAATGAAGAAGAATCCTGTGTATTACTACCTCAGTTCCTAAACAAAGCGAACCCCAAATATTTGCATTAATTCTTAGTATTATGGTTTTGCTCATCATTTTATAGATAAAAGCAAAAGTGCAGTGCTCACTTGGTCGAAGAGATACGAGATAATTGTGGGAATAGCAAAGGGTCTGCTTTATCTTCATGAAGAATCCCCTGTGAGGATTATTCACCGAGATATTAAAGCAAGCAATATCTTGCTGGATAACCAAATGATCCCAAAGATATCAGATTTTGGTCTGGCAAGGCTGTTTAGAGCAGAGGACACTCATGTGGATACAATGAAGATATCTGGTACCCAGTGAGTTCCTTTAGCTAGTTTTGTCTCCCTTCTCTCTGAGCATAATTAGTTGTTCATCAAGAATTAACAAGAGACCATTTTTGCAGTGGTTACATGGCCCCTGAGTATGCAATGCGTGGTTTCTTATCAGTAAAAGCTGATGTGTTTAGCTTTGGGGTGTTGGTGTTAGAGATTGTGAGCGGGAGAAAAAACTATGACAAACGACTAACCAAAGACAACGGAGATTTATTGACCCATGTAAGTTGAGCAAAAATTCACATATCAAACTTTCTATCATTTGGATCCACTTTATTTCTTCCCACCTAAGTAAGTTTGAGTTATCTTGAAGAGCTCTTCTATAACTGATAACAAACTCTGGCAGGCATGGAGGCTGTTTGAAAGTAGGAAGCACTTGGAGTTAGTTGACGCCACCCTAGAAACATCTGATAAAGATGAAGCATTATTGTGCATTCAACTGGGTTTACTGTGTTGCCAAGCCAGTTTTACAGACCGACCTGACATGAATGCAGTCCATCTCATGCTATCAAGCGAGTCTTTCATCTTACCCAAGCCTGGTAAACCTGGAATTCAGGGAAGGATATCATATACAAGCGTGGCTTCGGCGTCCCCCAGCGGCAGCGCAAGCGGCGGTGCTTAAAACTCGTCAACTACGAATACCACCTCCACTGTCACCGCCAAAATTTCTAGCGTGAGTAGCTTGATGGAAGACACTTCAAGGAATTCAATTTCTGTCTCTTTTACTGATGAAGGTAGATGAACGAATATGCATGATTCACCATCAATTATATTTGTAAATTTTTGCATAAAAAAAAAAATCTTTGTATCGACTCTCTTAGCTAGTGAGAATAGACACGGCGATCATACTGTTCAATATTATCTTGCAGCTGTCCTGGTTTAAAGATTGGTTGGAAGCAGGAGTTGAATTCTAATAAAAATAGTGTCCCGACGCATCAATCTGATTTATGTATTGGACATTGGAATGGGTCTGGCAAAAATCGGTTGAATGTGCACTCGTTTCACTATGGCATGAATTGTTCTTGTTAAGCTCATATATAACTATAAAACCCATGATTCAAGTCAGGGTTTTATATTTAGAATCGGTCGGTTCGACCGTTATTTTCGAGTCGAGTATATTTCAAAACATGCGTACTGAGTCGACGTCAGTCGCGTGTATGAGCTATAAATGGTCATTTGTACCCAAGTATATGATGATAACGTCATGAATACAGTAAAAAAGAATGAGTTATCAGAATATATGGAAGTATGCAGTATTTTTTTTCTATTTTATTATTCAGTTTGATCTTAGAATTAGTTTTACGCCGTTTACCGCGTTACGACGCGTTACGGGCAGCTTGGATTGGTTGATAGTTATAGAGCATGTCATTTTGATTTGGTGTGTTTGTTTTATTTAATGGGATTTTTCCCGATTTTTTTTATTTTTTTTAGATTTTATTTCGAATGAATAATTATTTTGACTCGAGACAGAGTTAAGCCAAGTATTATTTACAAAAATGCCACCCAACTAGTTTTTCTTTCCCCACCGATGTTTTCCCCATTTTTCAAACCCTAACGCTGCCACCTCCCATGTGTCGCCGCCGCCGCTACCGACGCCGCATGGCCGCCGACCGATGCCGCTCCCTCCCACGACGACGTTGCCGTGCTGCCCCGACCAGCCCTGGCCCTCATCTGGCCGCCGCGACACCGGAACTGCCGCGGCTAGCTCCGTGCCCGGGAGTGTTCGCGTCGTCGATTCCGATGACGGCGGCCGTCCAGTGGCCGCCTCGGCCTCCTTGACAACCTAGCGACCATCCACGACCAAAATCAGAGCCGATTGTCGCGCAACCCGGCCGAATCGAGCCACCCATTGCCACGCACTGTTTTTGCCATTTTCCGGTGAGCCACCGCCTCTGTCGGCCATGCAAACATCGCAGATGTGTCAGGCTCGTCGAGAAGGTTCCAATGGTACCCTATACGGCCCCTATCCGGCCGATAGACGCCGCCGGCAATTCTCACTGGCAAACCGTCGGAAAGTCACCGGAAAACCACCGAACCCGCCGGAAAACCACCGGAACTCGCCGGAAAACCGGAATTGGTGGAATTCGCTGGAATTCACCGGATCTTCCACGGAGTTCACCCGGTCGAACCTGATCGAGCTTCAAACACCGTGGAACGTCGAATTTGAGGTTCGAGATGCACGTACGACGAAGCCCTAACCGTCGTCGATTGCTGACGACGTGAGGTATAATTATATCTTTTCCTAATTTGATTGATTATAATTGATGAGTGTTAGCACAGCATGATAGGATTAATTAATTGATATTGATGTGATTAAACTCTAATTACGGAAGAGATGATAAGTGACAGAGTTTGAGGAATTGTGAATGAAGATTAAGTGATCTAACGAAGTAAATTTAGCTGAGCATGATAAGTGACCACGATGTGAAATTAGAAGCACATAATAAAATTGGTACGAATAGGATAGTTAGAATTGTTTTATAATTATGATTATT
>JAVDBV010076580.1:0-13807 GCA_032619315.1 Piper longum
CTTAATGCGTCTAAATTTATATATATATATATATATAAATTTAGACGCATTAAGATCAGACGTTGGAGAATTTTATTATGATTTATATTAAAATTCTCTACCTGGTGAATTATCATTTAACCGGTTAAGTAAAACATATCATTTACCCAGTTACCCGGTTAAATAAAATATGAGTGCTGGTATGTTTTCACATACTCTAGCCGTATTGGGTGAAAGGACGTCATTTTTCATTTTTATTTAAGGGTTAAGGGGGGCGTCATTCACATTATTTCCTGTTGCTAGATGACGGTTTCCTCCTTGCTCGGGTATTTTCCTCTTTACTTCTTCTTCTTAATTTTCATGCTTGCATATTTTAGATTGATAATAAGCTTAATTGCATTGATAATAAATTTCAATAATCACGGGTACTAAAGTTTTAAATCAATAACAAAAATTAATCACCGTCGGAACAGTACCACCGACGACCTCCTTGCCGGGGATCATGGCGGTGAACGATCCGACATAGGAGGATGACCCTCGTGGTTGACCAGTCATGACTGATTATCCCCGGAGATGGAGGCCGGCCTAAATAAGCAGCGGCAAAAACATGGGGAAAATAGGGGACGGCGGTTGAGGAAGAAATCCGGCTGGCGTGGGCAGCAATCGGAGTCCAATCCGGTCGGGAAGGATCTCATGAGGGTTGAGGGTACCTAAGCAAACATCTGATCGGGGCGGAATCGGTGACACGAGCATGCCGCTAGGTGCGGCGCTGCTGGCATCACGTAGCTGAAAAAAGGCTAGGGTTGGCCGGGGCGGCCTGGCGACGGCAAGATGAAGCTTGGGAGTGACGGTCGATGGTGGCCGGCGACAATTGACGGCGGCCGGAGGCAAACGGCGGTGGCATCAAAGTGGGCGGCTACTGTTTGGAAAAGAAGAGAGTTGGGAAGAGTGGCAGTTTCACAAATAAGGGTTGACTCGACACCGGCTTGAGTTAAAAATAAAACTAACTCGTAATAAATCTTTAAAGATAATTATTTTAATGGGATAGAGGTTAAAAATTGCTAAACTAATTAAATAAAATATTATACAAAATTGCCGTAAATAATAAAAATACGGTCATGAGAACTGGTAAATAATTAGTCGGCTTATTACAAGCGATTAAATTAAATTAGAGGGTTATAAATGATAAATAAGATAAAGATATCACCTTTACCATATTAAATTATTATTTGGTAATTAAAACAATTAATAACAAATTAGGAAGGTAGAAAAATAGATTAATAAAATATAACCATGTAGAAATTATGAAATAGCGTAATTAAATAAGGAAGGGTTCAACCTTACTGAATTGTATAAATTACAAATAATTGTATTAGTGATATCCTTAAATTAGGATGATACAAATAATAATAATAAATTCCGGTTCTCAAATAAATTATTTAATGTGGCATATTATATTGTTGAAATTTGATAAATAGATTAATCATTTAGTTGCATGCATTTTCTACAAAAATAAAATTATACTTATGTATAATTTTATGCTTTCGTTTAGATTACGTACAAGCTAATCAGGTTCGTATAATTACTAAAACGTTGTATATTCACTTATGGCAGCCCTGGTCGGCCTAAGCCCAGATTCGACCTCCATGCACCTTGTGCAACCGGGGTAAAGGAATTGACTTAGTCCGACACGGGGCCGCACCTTTAAATTTACTTGTAAGACAAATATGGAGTCTCTGACATGAGGCAGCACCCGCGAAATAGAGAGTCTCTGTCACGAGGCAGCACCTGCGAAATAGGGAATCTCTGTCGTGTGGCGGCAATCCAGAACTTGAAAACCTAGCCCCATACCGAAAGGGGATGTCAAGCAGATGGCTCATTATGCACTTGTGATATCGAGAGGGTGAGCCAATGGCAAATATCGGTAACTACCGGCCGTGGGTCACACAGTGTGTGTGCGCATGCATGGGATTGTAGCGGGATAGGCGGCTACCCTCCCCGCATCAAAAGAGCTCGGCATAGGCTCACTTCACTAAAAAACTTTTAAAATAAGAATAGGGAGTATATTTGACTTGTTTCTTTAATTATATGGCTAGTGGTTTTATCACTAACGCGGAATTGCCTCCCAGGTGTGTAGGTACGGGCATAGATTGAGAGTGGGGTTGGTGGATCTTTTACCAACGAAGGTTCGGAGAAAATGATAATGCATTGGACTTCCTTTTTATTTTATTTGAGTTATAAATATGACTATAGGAAATGGTCCAAGGCTGTGGGACAATTATTATTATGTCTTGTTTAAAATATGGTTTATTTTGAATGAGTTATACTTATGGTTTAATTTTTAAGTAACACCGGGCCAGCTAGGCCCGCACTATTGGGAAAAATGGCAGGTCGTTACACCCTAGGGGGGCACACCTATGGGTACATGCACTATACATATGGACAAAATATTTGGATCGAGACCGTCCGAACTCGAAACTGACTTGAGTCCTCAAATTGACTCTATAGGCATTAATTGAGGCAAAAAGGGTAAATGGGCCTCAAAACCCTAAACGCAATCGAGCTGGGTCCATGGGGCACAATTCGATGGTCGAAAATCTCTGTGATGCATGCAATGAGATACCCAAAAAAATCTCAAACGGATATTAAATGTTGCAATGGCCTAGATCTAGGCCTAAAATCCTGGTTAACATATACAAACAAATCAGTATACCACAATACATATTGATAACTTATTATCTTATCGTTTGCGTGTCGGGCATACTCAGCCACTATAACATGCTCATATGGCCATCTAGGCCCATACTCATAATCTGAAAACTAGTCTAGCTCAAGCTCGCGTAAACCAACTCGAGATTACCCAAATTAGACAAAACTAAAAGCAGGTAGAACCCTAAGCCGAAATTGGGGTTTTACAAAAAAAGTGGAAGACAGTATCAAGAAGGTTGGAAGAATGGGTAAATGGGTTGAAGATTGGAGAGGGAGAACAAAACAAAAGACTATTGTGGGCCGAAAAGCCCTGGACAACATTTGTCATAACCTTTTCTAATATCTCTTTTAATTTAAAAGCTAGCTTATAAAATATAGTTTTTTTAACAAATCACCAACTTCATATATGGCCAATATAGGAATAGCCCACGAGTCTTGGAGGAGCAAAAGATTTTGGGAAAGTAGCAATTTCCATACATAGCATCAAATTCTACATTAGTTCCCTTTTTGTACATTATTTTCAAACATTCAAATTTAAACTAAATTGATTTTTTTATCTTTCTGCCAAGTCATGGAGAGGTGGACCTTGGTTACTCTGAAATCTAACAAAGCCAAAAGCAATGAATCCGATTTGTATTTTTGGAATATTTATCAATCACCTTTGTCCGTTGTCCTTTAGCATCAATTTTTTGGAATATTTATCAATTTGTATTGATGAACATCTTTGGAATATTCATCACTATTTATTCTTTTTCCTTACTATTCTTTCTCAACCCAAACTTTGTATGTAAGACCCCATGTTTTGGCTTGAAGGCGGATCCAAGTATAATGCTATAATTCGGTGCCTATTCGTTGGACTACTATCGTACAAATCTCACGAAAGCGGATCTAAATCTTAAAGGAGGCTTAAGACAGAGACAAATTTAGTGGATTTCATACCATGTATGTTGAATCATACAATGTAGGAAGACTTACATAAGCTTAAGGTTCCTATAATTAGCACTTCGAGTCACTGAAGATGCAACACCTCCTCAACAATTAAGAATGTAACTTTATATATGCAATTGATCACCCCAACCTACAAAAGAGGTGCACCCCTACTGCAGTGAAGAAGTTAGATGTTGTGACATGCTCTAATTGAAGTATGTATCCTAATTACTTGATGCATATGATTTGGGTTACCATAAACACTATGGCATGCTTACCAATTCCACATAAGCACGAAACAAAAACACAGAGGGCATCGTCAAGTGTCAGGGTGTCATACCCTAACACTCAGTCTTCGCATGCATCTTCACGAGGTATGAACTGTATGCTCCTCCATCTATGTTTCTTCAACACACAAACATGTACAACAAAATAAGTTTAATATACCATTAAGTGCTCATCGTCATGATTTTGAGGCTATTACACCTTGTAGACAATTGTTAGAGTGCCCCAAAGTGTAACTGCTCCATAGTAATAATATCAAATAACTAAAAGAAAAAAACTTGTACACAATCAACAATCACATAGACTTAATCCAAATCATTCATGCATGGTTCATGCTTTATGGCACACACCTGTAAAATAATACATTTCAAATCATTATTACATATATCACATACAAACTTTACATAAGTGAATCTGAACTCTCTAGCAGGCTTTGGACAGACACCAAACTAGGTTTTCATAGAATCTGTGCATAATCATACTACATAAGATAGATCTTATTCTTAAAGCTCCTATTTGGGCACTCTGAGCTACAAGAAAGGTAGCACCTTCCCTAAAACTATGATGGTGATTGTATATCTGCAATGATCACTCCGACCTATACGAACGTAACATCGCCAATGTAGCTAAGAGGTTGTTGTGACATGCTTCAATATTGTTACTTAGTTTTACTGATTGCACTAGGTAACTTGATTACTTAATGTGGATGGGTGTGATAATGTATACACTGAGTAGTAGTTCCTTGTTCCACATACCCTCCAAGAAAAGCTAAACACAAAGGCATCATTAGTTGCTAGAGCATCATACTCTAACACCTGGTCTTTTCATGGGTTCATCGTGTAATAAGACTCGTATGCACCTATAGTGTTTGCTCCTCGTCACGTTCCAAGACTCTAGGGCTTATACACCCTGCATATAACTGTTAGCTTTTGCCTCAAAGTTATCCACTCCACAAATAATAATAATAATGATACTAATAATAATAATAATAAACATTAAATACATGTGCACAAACATCGTAGCATAACCCAATGCTACATACAAGGTTCATGGGTGTAATGACCCGGCCCAAAGTGCAATGTAATTGGCCGAAGTCATTTTACTAAAATGGTTAACCCAAGTTAAAGATCTATAGTCCATTCCCACTTATAAACAGGATCTTAGCCTGGTAGGTATTAGATGTGAGACTAAATTGAGGGATCTCACAATCCACCCACTTTAGGAAATTTCATCCCCGAAATTCTTATACTTGGCCCGTTATTAGCCCCAGCCCACGACCTTTTGGTTTGTGACTGGCAGCCTAGCCAACATCCCTAGTCCAACCCACCATCTAATACGAAACTAGGTTGGCTCTGATACCATTTGTAACTACCCGGCCCAAAGTGCAACGTAATGGGCCTTAGTCATTTCTTTAAAATAGTTAACCTAAGTTAAAGATCTATAGTCCATTCCCACTTATAAATAGGATCTTAGCCCGGTAGGTATTAGATGTGGGGCTAAATTGATGGATCTCACAATCCCCTATAACGACCCGCCATTTTTCACAATAGTGTGGGCCTAGCTGGCTAAGTGTTACTTAAAATTAAGCCAAACCAACCCTGTAACGACTAGCCCTAACCGGACCGGACATTACTTCTATGTTACATAATTTCTATTAAAGAAGCCATAAGTATAACTCATTCAAAGTAAACTATGTTTTAGACAAGACATAATAATAATCGCCCCATAGTCTTGGACCGTTTCCTATAGCCGGGCAACCGGGTAATTGATACAGTTCACTTAACTGGTTTAAACAATTAAATGGAATAGTTTACTTAACCAGTTAAATGGGTAAATAATATGGTCCACTTAACGTGTTAAATGATACTTAACCAGTTAAATAATACCTTACACATGACCGGGTAATTAATAATTAACGGGGTGGCGGGTAAATAATTTAAATGGTAATATTAATTTTCCAACGTTCGATCCTACTGCGTCGATTTTTTATTTTTTTTTGGGTCGTTACAATCTACACAACTTAGAAATATTTCGTCCCCGAAATATCATAACATTAACAGGACAATCATCATTAAGTCCATCTTTAGAATTAGTTCATGTTGCTACGATTACAAGAATTTTATGTTGCAAACAGGCTAGGGTATTTCCTAGCCATTTCTTGTTCTGTCTCCCATGTAGCTTCTTCTGATCCTTGATTTCTTCATAATATCTTTACCAAAGGAATCTCCTTGATCCAAAGTGTCTTAGTTTCTCTTGCCAAGATGAGAATCGGCTTTTCCTCGTAGGTTAAATCCGATTGTAGCTCTAAGTCTGCACAATTTGTGATGATATGATTCTCATCTCGTACATATTTCTTTACGATTGACACATGAAAAATATTGTGTACGCCATTGAGGCTTGGTGGTAATGCTAATATGTATGCACAGTTTTTGACTCGATCCAGGATTGGAAATGGTCCTATGAATCTTGGCTTCAACTTCCCTGATGTTCTAAATCTGATCACTCCCTTCCTTGGTGATGTGTTTAGATAGACAAACTCCCCAACTTGGAATTCTAGGTCCCTCCTTCGAGTATCAGTATAACTTTTCTGTCGATCCTGAGCTGCCTTAAGCCTTTGCTGAATAAGTTGTACTTTTTCAGTTACTTCTCTCACCATCTCTGGCCCGACTATGACTGCGTCGGTACACTCCAACCAGCACGATGGACATTTGCAAGGCCTACCGTATAAAGTTTCAAACGGTGCCATTCATATACTAGCTTTATAGAGTTATTATAGGTGAGTTCAGCCAAGGCTAAGTGTTTCTCCCTATCTCCTCCCTAGTCAAGGATGCAAGCTCTCAACAAATCCTCCAAAGTTTGAATAGTCCTCTCACTCTGACCATCAGTTTGGGCATGATGTGTTGTACTTAGCTTGATTTGGGTCACCATAGCTTTTTGGAAAGCCTCCCAGAAATGTAAAGTGAATAGGGGATCTCTGTCAAAGACTATCTCCTTTGGAATTCCATGTATCTTGACAATGTTATTGACGTATAATTCTGCTAGATATCCCGCCGTCAGATGGTCCACAACTACTCATATAGAGTCATGTCTTTTCAGAGCCCTTGGGAGTTTAGTAATAAAATCACATGTGACACACTACCATTTCCAGGTAGGTATCTCTCAAGATGGTAATCATCCACTAGGTAGTTGATGTTGGGCTTTGACCAGTTGGCATGTCTGACACTTAAAAACAAAATTCACCACATCCCTCTTCATCCCAATCCACCAGTAGGTTCGTTCGTCTTTGGATTGGGACTCAGACTCCACTAGGTTAGCCAAAAGGGCTTGACAACTCTCACCAAACCACTCGATTGCCTCATTGACCGACACGATACAAGAAGATGGATCTTGCAATGACCCTTGGAAAATGACCCCCATCTCACAATTATAGGGTTTTGTCACCACTCTCTTCACTTTACAGCCAAGAAAAGCCTAGTGTGTAGACAACCAGTCTATTCCCAATAGTACATCAAACCCTTTTACCCCATACACGATAAAATTCCATACATAGGGTTTCCCTTATATATCTATGGATAGGTTCGTCACTCTTAACGTTGTAACTTCACTATCCCTAATTGCAGTAGTGACTCTATAAGTCTTGGATAATGGAGATGTTTGGAGCCCTAAACTTTTAACTAATCGAGATGAAAGGAATGAATGTGTACACCCCGTATCAAATAAAACATCCACACTAACATTTTGAATCAGAATTTTACCTCGAAGTGTGTGGTCATCCTCCTCAGCGTCCTCAATTTTGACCGCATATAGTTTCGCCTTCCCTTTGTCCACCAGTTTTGCAGGTGCCGGATAGTGAATAGGAGGTGGTGCCTCTTCTTTCTCAGGCTGTTCCCGTTGTTGCCTCAGAGGTTGGCAACACTCCTTTTGCATGTGTCCCGTCCTTCCGCATTTGTAGTACCGATAGGGCTCGTTGCATGGCCTTGAATGCATCTTGTTACAATTTTTACATTGTTAATAAGGAATCTCCCAAAACTTCCTTTTGCGGTTCCCATCGACGTTCCTTTGATAGTTCTGCTACTGGTGATCTACGGACTGATTTCGGCTACTACCCTGGTTAGCATTCTTATGTTGCATAGTAGCCTTCCCCTGTTTCTGTGCATGGTCATGCTCGTACACCAACTTATGAGTAGTGGCTGCCTCAATTACTTCGGTTATAGTGTCTCTTGGCACCGTAGCAACAATACTCCTCAATTTTGGCTTCAACCCCTAGAAGAATTTGTCCGCTCTAGCCTCGTCAGTTTCCAGAATCCCAGGTGCAAAACGTTCCAACTGTAAGAAATTCTTGGCATATTCCCGGACCGAATCTTCCCTCTGAGCCAGAGTGGTGAATTCCACTGCTTTCTTTTGGACAACAGACTCTAGAAAGTACTGTCCATTGCAAGATGTTACAAATTCTTCCTATGAGATGGATGAGATCTCACGGCGATAAAAGGTGATCTTTCCCATGGATTTCCACCAGTAAGATGCTTCCTTCTAAAGCATGCATGTTGCCAACCTCACTTGATGGCGGTGGGCATAGATAGAGCTCTAAACGCTTTTCCAGTAATGTCTATCCAGCTCTCTGCTTCATTAATCAATCCCTCCAATGAACACCTCAGTTCCATTCTTTCGGAACATTTCCACAGTATGACAGTCACTATCATCCATAGCTGGCAGCACTACTTGTCGGACTACTGGTGGAACTGGGTTTGAAGCTCCCTACACTCGCCCGGGTCACCTAACCTTGCCCACCCTTGGGCACTCCCCTGATCACCATCTGGCACGTTACTAGGATCCGCTGCCGTGTTTAAGGTTCCATTCCCTGTTACCACTCCCGGTAACTGCTGAAAGATATTCTAAACCACAAAATTTGTATTTTCTTAAGCCTGCGCTAGTCCCTGCATGGCCGTCAAAATCTGGGCCAACACATTTTTATGTTCGAGTCAAGCTGCGCAGATGGCTTGATTGTCTATGGTTGTCTGCCATCTGAAACGTCGAAAATTTTTCCCATTATTATTGATTAGTATTATTATTATTATTATTTTTAAGCATTTCCACTCACATGCATAGCTAAAGTAGGGCACACTATCCCATGACACTATTATCCATATCGTACAGGTGTCCCATACCACCCATACTACATAGATAACATCGCTGATTGTAAAGGCATCCCATATACGCTCATTGGTTTAGGTGTCACGTGCATCTAGCGTGACACATAAGTGGCATACCGTCTCATACCAGTGTTATGCTTAAAATCTTCTTTTCGATTATTACTTAGGTTTGTTAGTGAGTCCACTCATCCACTAATAACATACAACACTGGGAAAAGATAAATATTGGACTTTTCAACAAGGTACTTGAGTCATAAGATGTGAGCTTGTGGGAAATCACTCTCTGATACCACCTGTAACGAGCCGCCATTTTTCACAATAGTGTGGGCCTAGCTGGCTAGGTATTACTTAAAATTAAGCCTAACCAACCCTGTAACGACCAGCCCTAACCGGACTGGACATTACTTCTATGTTACATGATTTCTATTAAAGCCATAAGTATAACTCATTCAAAGTAAACTATGTTTTAGACAAGACATAATAATAATCGTCGCACTATCTTAGACTATTTCCAATAGCCGGGTAACCAGGCAATTGGTATGGTTCACTTAACCGGTTAAACGGGTAAATAATATGGCTCACTTAACGGGTTAATTGATTCTTAACCGGTTAAATAATACCTTACACTTGACTGGGTAATTAATAATTAACTGGGTGGTGGGTAAATAATTTAAATGGAAATATTAATTTTCCAACGTTCGATCCTACCACGTCGAATTTTTTTTTCCAAGTCTTTACAATGGAATTCAGGTTTAGGGTTCATGCCCACAATATAGTCATCCAAAATATGGTTCAATACATAAACACAACACATAGAGCCCCCGCCTTCACCACTGAGCCTCTAATTTGTGCACATAAGCCAGCGAACGCTATGGGACCTGACTTATATATAGAGAAAAACATCAGTAATCTACAAGATGATTATTGGTCCGAAATAACAAATAGTAAAATAGTACTGGTGAATAGGCATTTCATTACCCTCAGGAACGTAGAAAACATCAGAAAGCCTTGCAAGCTATTTTCAAGGATAACTTATTTAAAATAGTTGGCTCACAAGTACGACAAAACAACATATTCACCCTCAAATCCTTCATATTACACCCGCCATGACACTCAGGTGGTAAAGGAATAGTCAAGTTATTGCCACAAATTTCAGAAATGTGTTACGTTACGCATTGCCATAATACATTGCACTACCTCATGGTTGACGGAGTACTAGTGTAATTCATATTACCCATACAAATCTCTAATGTTTGTAAAACCATAAACCCTCATATACTTAGCTAAATCAAACATGGGTAGGAAGTCATATAAAAGTTTTTTGGATCTTATCTTTCAAAAACCATCAAGGGGTCTCAGCTGTGAAGTTTTATTAAACTTATGAAAAACATGGACTTAATGGCCAGACATCGGATGGATCCGATAAAACATTGCTGAAGCAGTCCTACATCTGAAACCTAATTAAATGCATTACATAAGGAGTCAGGCATAGGACAAGCAAAGGAGATTCTTACAGATTTGGTTGAGTGAAGCTCCGCATCCTAGATCGATGCGCTTACCTTTTGTATTCTAGCACAAAGATAGAATGGATTTAGACTTGGAGCACTTTGGCATGCATATCGAGGCAAAACTTCAACACATAAATAATATATATATAAGACACTTAATTAACGTCATTAATGCTTAATAGACTGTTAAATCTCATTAGCTAACTTCATTAAGGTTTAGGGCTACATGTACACTAAGTTGGAAAAGTCCAAACATAGAGTTTAATCAAATGGACTTTTTCGGACGACTTTTCGGATGAACCAGATGATATCCGAATGGGTTGATTTTGGACCAGACGGCCTTGAGTCTCTAAGGGGTGGTTGTAAATTTTACCAAGTGCTGATCAATGAGCCAACATGGTAAGCAAGACCCACTATTGTCAGCTTGAGGTGTTGGGAACAATGTTTCTAGTCCGTGCACGAATTTTTCTAAGTGTCTTTCATAAGCTTGGAGATTCCAGGTTTGGGTAAGTGGGTATAGTTAGCTAACACTGTGGAATTGAATCCAGTAAGTTTTTATGTCTAAACATTAATAATTTGGGATTGAAACAACATAGAAGTGGGAGGTAGTGGATAGGTAATTTTTGAAGTTGACTTGACCTGATGGGATTTGGAAAATCGTAACGTAACTTCTACTTAGCCAGAAGCTCCCAAATTTTAATATGGTGTTACAGGGACACAAGATAAGGTGTGAAAGAAATTTCATGCAATTTGAGCATAATTTGACTAGGATTTCGGATTTTACATCCGGAGTTAAAACACTAGGGTTTCACTCTATATTCCTGCACTCTATGGAAAATTGATTAAGCTAACCACCTAAATGATTTGTAATTAGCACAAAAAACTTACCATATTTCAGTATACAATTAAAGAGTCCTTATGTAAAGTTTATAGGTTTTGTTAGCTACATTTAGTTAGCTCACAATGGAGCACAATCTCAAAGCATGACAAAGTAGACATACATCATAGTGAACATAGTAAGCAATTGGTTCTGCTCATGCTATTTACATGGTTATTTTAAGGCGATAAATTAATATGATCAAGCCAACACATAAATGAACAACATGAAAAAGATGGAAATCAGTAGCCACCTATATCAGGGTGTAAAAATTGGGGAAAGAGGTGACCAAGACATAAGTGAAAACCGTCATTAGAACACGTGCATGGAGCCGTGGCTGACTGTGTGTATGTGCTATAAGGATATATGTATACCTGAGTATATGATGATAGCGAGAGCTACACAACACACGATTGAGTTATCAGTATACGAGAGTATGCTCTGTTTATTTATTTTATTTGCCTAGTGGATGATAGAATGAAATTTAGGATTTTGATCATATTATGGTGTGTTCATTTGGATTTTTGGTTGGGTTGATAGTTTTTAGAGCATGTCATTTAGCAAATGTTGAGATTGTTCTATTTTCCATTTATATTTTGATTCACGTCGATGATGTGTTTGACATACCTTGAGAGTTATTAGACAGCTTTTAGGAGCTTTTAAACCCATTTTACACTTAGTTGGCCTAAAACATACTCGAACCCGACCATTTCTCGCTCAACCGACGAACCACAACCCCCTGAAACACAACCCCCCTTGACGACATTGTTGCCAGACGCGTCGCCGCCGGCCGCACCACCGTTGGCCCGCCCCGCAGGCCGGTCTCTCCTTCTTTCTTTACCCCTCACCTATCCCCCATCCTTCTTCTCCTTCCATTTACCCTGTTCACCGCCACCACTCTTTACCCGTCCTTGCTTGCTGACGGCTAATTCTCTACCGCCTCCGTGCCATTGGCCAGCTACCCCGACCAAGCCTTCCCCTCTCTTCCCTTTCCCTTCCTTTACTTTGCTCAGCCCCATTTCCTTCCCTCTTGGCTGCTGCCGGCAATGAAAACACATTGCCACCACCGGCTAGTGGCCGCCCAACCCATTTCCCCCTCCTAGCCCTCGACCTGCCCCCCTAGCCCTTCTCCTCACTATGGGGCAATCACTATCACCACCCCTTGGCACCGTCGATAGCCGTGGCCATTGCAGTCGCCATCGTTGCTGATTATAACTCAGACCACTGTGAGATGCCCATCTCTCCTCCAATTTTAATTTTTTAGTTCATTTCAATAATTATCCACATCATTCATAATTTTATAAATTGTTCGTGATTTTTGTTAATATGTAAATTTTGTACTTTCGTGATAATTGATGTTGATCAATAAATTTCTTTATGTAATTTAAAGATTGATAGTGATTAATGATAATCCAAATTACTTGATTATGAAATTAAATACGTAGTTGATAATGTTTATAATTGTGAAGTTGTGTATTAATATTATAACTGTGAAAGTTAATTATTTATTTGATTAGAAAGTTAATTCATGATCGGGATTAATAATTTTAGAAATTGTGACATAATCACCTAATTCAAAGTAATGACTTGTAGGTCTTAATTGTTAAGTTGTCACTAGAATATAAAAACTGAATGTCTTTTTCTTGTAATCATGGAGGAGAGGTTGTAAAACCCCATTTTTGGGTTAGGGTTTTACCCAATTTAAGTTTTGCCCTATTTGGGTCAATATCGAGTTGGTTCGAGTGAAATCGGGACAAACTAGTTTTAGATTATGATTATAGGCCAAGATGGCTGTATGAGCATGTTATAGTGGCTGATTATACCAGACATGCAGATAATAAGATCAAGAGTTTTCAGTGTATATTTAGGTATACGGATTTGTTTGTATGTGTTAGACAGGATTTTAAGCCTAGATTTAGGCCATTGCGGCGTTTAGTATCCGTTTGGGATTTTATGGGTACATCATTTTCATGCATCATAAGAATTTTAGATCACTTGATTTATGCCCCTGTGGGCCCAGTTTGATTGAGTTCAGTGTTCGGGGCCCATTTAGCCTTCTTACCTCGATTCCCTCCTATAGAGTCAATTTCAGGACTCAAGTTAGTTTCGAGTTCGGACGGTCTCGATCCGAACTTTCCGTCCATATCTATAATGTATATACCCATAGGTGGGTCCCACTAGGTCACGAGTTGTTGGATGACCAGATCATGCCACGTGGCAAGATCTCAGCCGCATACTCATCTTTATCTTCACTCATTGATTTCCAGAGTTTCATGATTTTGAAATTTTCCACCCTTATGCTGCCACCACTTCGACTCGCCGCCGGTGAGCCGCTGCCTCGCCCCTGGCCACCAGATTGGTACGACCGTGAC
>JAVDBV010076588.1:0-16005 GCA_032619315.1 Piper longum
GCCGGCATTTGTTAAGTATGTTTGCTTACTGCCCGGTGTGAGGCAATTCTTAAAGTTTCATAAGTTTTCGTGGGTAATGGAATACCCACTTGCCAGTTTCTATTAGTTATTTTTCGGACCAGTAACATTCGTTACTGACGGTTTTCTTATAATATATGTAGGTTTTGAAATCTTGAATCGACTCTGGCGGAAGGACAGATAAACGCTACACACACTTGAGTTCAACACAGTATTTACTTTCTTACATTTATGTATATTTGTTGTATTTTTATAGATATTTGACAATATCTTCCATTCTCATGACACCAAGAGGGTTATTTTGATCTATTTTATGGATCGAGTCTCACTGACTAATAATATTAAACATGTCTCGACTCGATCGTAACATTTCTGGTCCGGTTCTTAAGTGAACCGAAATTGAGGTGTTACAGGAAGAACGACCCTTATTTGCATTTTTCCTTTCTTTTTATAAGATATGCACACATTATTATTGTAGTTGTGGCATCAATGGACTAATGAAAATGTTACAAAAATAAACATTTTATTATATTTTGGAGTTTGCATGAATCCATTTTTTTCCCTTTTGTTTTGTTGTATACTCATATTTATTCCCATGATAAATTATATATTAGAAGAATAGCATGTTTCTTATCATTGAATTTTACCCAGTAAACTAAAAAGCCTCTTCTTATGTTTCTACTTGTTATTTTGAAAAGTAAAGTCGTATATATACTCCTATGAAACACTCTGCTTGTGATTAAGGCTTCGGTGGCCAAAGTTAAGAGTTCGATTTCGGCTTAATCTTTTTAACTTACACAAATCAAAATAGGCTCGTATAAAAATAATAATTTATATTTATTTATTAAAAATAATAATTTTATCACCGTAGGCTAGGAATTAACCTACGAAGCCAGAAAAATTGCCACTTAATAATTAATTTATGAAAAATAAAAAAATATTACTTTTATATTTTGAAAGTAGATTTATGGGCCTGACTGCGTGGTGCACGATGCCCATAATTCATCCAATCCAAAACTTAGGAGATCTTCTTCCACGTGTAATGTTGATGTTGACCTCGGGCTCTACTCAAAATGTAAAAGATTAAATTAGCCATTTAATCAAGGTTTAAGTAAGCTAAATTCTTCTTGCTTGATTCAGATGCATTTGCAAGTTCAAACAAAGTTAGACAAACATTCATAAGGAAAAAATCAGAAAAAAAGATTTTAGTTTATAATATTTTGTTGTAGTATAAAAAGTGGGAATTTGGAACATCTCTAACCAATGTTACAAGTTTATATAAATTTTACAAGTTTTGGTTTGTATCAAGTGTAAAGGGACTCGAACAACTAAATTGAGTATTCCTAATTATAGATTAATAATTTAAGCAAAATTAATAAACATTTTTTTATAAATTGGTAGAACCGTTAACATCTTAGCCTTTTATCATTCAATTCTTTATTAATTATTTTGAAACCTAACCAAGTTTATAATTCAATTAAGTTTTGGTTTGGCTTTGGGTTTTCACTAAACTATGCTCACTCCCAATAATTGGGTTCCTCTACACTTATATTATTTAACGATATAACTATGTTCCAAATTATAATGGCGATAATCTAAAAAAATCTTCGTAAAAATAAATCAACATGAATACCTTTGTAAGTGTTATTGTTATATTTTTTATGTAGTGACAATTACTTCTTTATTGTCACTATAAAGCCTTTTTTTTAAAGCAATCATTATTGAAAGTCATTCACATAAGATCGATCGACTTAAGCATAAAAAGAGACTCGTTGAAGACCTAAATATTCTCAGTTTAATAAATTACAATTTTGAATCATTTTCATCATCATCACTAAATATTTACTCTTACAAAAATTAATTAATCAAATGTTATATTATTATGTAAAATGGCAATCACATCAAGCAGGTGTGTCTAGCCCGATATTTTAGTAATAGTAATAATAAATCTCTAAATTTTAATATTTTTTAACATTTTGAAGTTTTAAAAGAGTCAAATTATTATAATTTCTAAATTTAAATTTCATTTTCCTGTACAGAGGTCATATATTTAGTTCAGCAAGTAATCATGTTATTTTAGTTGATCTTAATGAGCTTGTATTAAGGCATTGTAACTTTGTAATAGGTTTGCATTGTAATTTTGAAATAAATTTGTAGCATATAATGTACTCATCTAAGGATTGGAGAGATACTTTTAATATGGGTATTAATTGAGCGAGTCGAGCTGAGTTCAACCTTTCTTAAGCTTGACTTGTTCATTTCAAGCTCGAGCCGAACACAAGCTATCAAATATTATTTATATACATGTACTTTTTGGATAACTAGAAATAAAATTAATTGTAAAAGTTTAAATAATTTAATTTCAATTCAACTATATGTGTTTATTAGAAAACAAAATCATTATATTATCATGTAAACTTTCATTAAAATATATTTATATTTATTATTTTTTTAATATTAATGTGAATAGCTATATACAAAATATATAAACTGTAGTACCTAAAGTAAACTATCGAGTTTGGAGTGAAGTCGAACCAAATAGAGATATACTTAGTACTTGACTCCAATAATTTGTGACTCTAGTCTAAGAAGGAATTAGAATAGAATATCGAACTAGTTTGAGCTGCTATTAGCACCCCTCACTTTTGATACAATTGAATTTTATAGTAAAGAAATTGTTTATATATTTTTTAATGTAAGATTCTTTGTGCGCAGATTTGCCCGCCTACACACGATGGAAGGCTGAGACGCGTGTGTATAAGGGGTGAGTTGGAATCGGGTTGACCCCATGCTGCCCTTGCCACTGAAATCAAGAGCTCTTCAACTAAGGAGGTTTGACAGAGGTCAGGCACCAGCAGAGGTGAGGCACTTGCAGAGATAATGCACCGACAGAGCTTTTGGAATGCAAAGGAGATGAGCAAGGTGTTGAACTGGTCGAGGGGTCAAAGTTTTGCTGAAAGTTGGAGGAATTGAGATAGGAAAGGGTGAAGGACAGCTATTTTTTTACTCTCTTAGCAGTGTATTTTGGAGAGGAGTTAGACGCGGTGAAATGATTACTATTCATCCTCATTTTTTATTTAAAATTTTCAATCACACGAGTTTTATGAGATCTCTATTTTCAATTATATGGGTCCTGCAAATTTTTTATTTTCAAGAACTCCCTAACTATCTCAATTATACACTTAATTTTGAACAAAAAAATCTCTACATAATTTAATCATCTAACCCATTTTCAACTATACAGCCTTACCTAATCATTTACTCTATTATATAGGCCCTATTCAAATAAATCATTCTTTGGGTTTGTTAAAAATTAGGCTTTGTATTGGTAAGGACTTGGCTTTGTATTATGATTTTAAGGTTATGGAGGAGGCTTCAATGTAGGCTTTGTCATGAAAATTTAATTTCGTCCAGAATTAAAAAAATTTAGTTCAAATATTAACCCCTGCTGATATCTCCTTGTCATTCTTTCTTTTTCTTTTTTGTTTTATCTTCTTTTTCTTACAAGGTCTAATTATATTTAAATATGAGTACAACCTCTTACGGGTTAAAACAAAATCTTAATGATAGAGCACGAAGAATGTCTTTACAATTGAAGGACAAGTTATTGATTATGAATATAAACGGTTATACTTATAGTAATTAGGTACATATTTAATTAATTAGTAATAATTGAGGCATATAATAATTATAAATTACCTATTAATAGATACTTAAAACTAATTATTAATTATTACTAAATATTAGATATTTGCTACTTGATATAATCAAGCCAAACTTACAAACCGAGCTTGAACAGACATCACCGCCAACCCGCCGCAAGCTCTCCCCGCCAACCCGCCGCCTCCGCCACCGCCGCCATCACCTTCCGGCCATGCCCTTTCCGCCCCTCCCCTTCTATCTCCCTGAGTGGCGGACTCGTCTCCGCCGACATCTCGCGGAGCGACACCGACGAGACGGCGGCGCCGGATGATTATGGACTTGTGGGTGAGGATTCGGCTGTTTTCGACTTGGGGCAGGAAAAGTTTTCGTCTTGGGTTTACTTCTCGGTCATACTTGGCTCGGTACTGGCCGTGCTTGAGGTGTTGTGGATTGATAACTCCACCGGATATGGCGGGGCCGTCGTCGATGCCGTTGCCGCCGTCTCTGATAGTCATGAGTTTGTGCTTCTTTTGTGACAATATTTGTTTATGTTTTCTATGACTATATTGATGGGGATTTGTTAATGTTTTCTATGACCATATTGATGGGGAGTGTGGTTGGGACATGCAAGTGGAACCTTTTTTTTGAAAAAAAAAAATGTATGTGCGAATTTGCAATTTTTTATGTGCTTGTGGAGCGAATAGATTTGATGGGAAATGATGGTCATGAGGTTGTTCTTTTTTTTTATTTGTAAAAGTTTTCTATTACTATATTGATGGGGATTGTGATGAGAGTTGAGATTTGTGGGGATGTTTGGACATGCAAATAACCTTTTTTTTAATATGTATATACGAATTTTGCAAATTTTTGTGAGTTTGTGGAGCAAATAGATTTGACAGAAAATTATAGTCATGTGGTTGTGCTTCTTTTGATTGTATTTTTTTAATGTTTTTCTATGACTATATTTTGGTGGGGATTGTGGTAGGAGTTAATTATTTGTAAGGATGGTTGGGCATGCAAGTGGACTTTTTTTTTACATATGCATGTATGGATTTGTGAATTTACTGTGTTTTTGTCGAAGAAATAAATCTGAAAGAATGGAGGATTTCCAATTTTGATTGTGTTTGTGTGGTGAGGGAATTATTAATTTGAAGAGAGAGTTATAAAGGGTAGGGAGTTTGATTGTGAGATTGTGGTTGTTTGGATGAGGTTTTCGTTATCAGTGTAGAGCAACTAGATCAGATAGAAAATGATGTTTAAATGTGGTTGTTGCAGGAGGAGAATATTGATTGTGAAGAGAGTGGTAAAGGTAGCAGTGCTCATGGGACCTATCAGAACCCAGTTTTGCTTGGATCATGCTTGTCTTGTTTATCTTTGAGATCTGAATTGATCCTATTGGCGCTTGAGCTGATTTGAATTCTGGGTAGAGTGCAAGCGAGCTTAGTTTCTAGTTATCTATACTCCTTCTAATGTAGAAATATTTCAAATGTGGTTCTATCATCAGGAAATTATTGCTCGTGAAGAGAGTGATGAAGGTGGCAGTGCTCTTTTACTGGGATTTGGTTTGTTTGTCTTCGAGTTCTTAGTTGAGCCTATTGGTACTTGAGCTGATTTTAGTTCGGCTAGAGCACGAGCCAGCTCAATTTCTATTTATCTATGCTCCTTTTTATATAATTTGTATCTTTATAATATGAAATAATTTAGTCATAAATTAAGACCATAATTTCTTGTTTAAAATTGTAATGAAGTTCAACTCTTTTATTGTTGTAGTTATATTTCATAAATGAAATCTAATCTATGCGCCTAAAATGTAACTATTTATATAAAACTATTAATCATGCAGAGAATCTTTGATGTAAGTTGTTCATTTAAGTGTCTCTTGATGGTGTTCCAGGTGCTTGTGAGAAACTATGGCAGAAGAGGGTGCTGATGTTATTGAATGCTATTTCTGCAGATTGTAATACTTGCTCTCTTCCTGATTTTTGCAATTGTTCACAGTGGTTTAGCCAGTCTCAGGGATCTCGGTGAAAAGATTGTAGGGGAGAGGGCGTACAGAGTTTTGTTTGCTGGGGCTTCTCTTCCATTGGCATTCAGTACGATCTTAAGCTTCTTGCCAAAAAAAAAAAAACACTTCCTTACCCTGAGAGCTTCATTTTCCTTGTCTTAATAAACAGTTTTTGTGATAATATTTTGGCTGTCCGTCTGCATGGTCCGTTCCTTTCCACATTGCTATGATTCAGGTTTACTTCATTAATTATCATTTTGATGGCACACAACTGTGGCAAGTTCAGAATGTTCCTGGTGTCAATCAGCTCGTGTGGATTTTATCCTTCATGTCCTTTCTCTTCCTATACCCATCAACATTCAATTTGCTTGAAGTCACTGCAGTTGATAAGCCAAAGATTCATCTATGGGAAACTGGAATAATGAGGATCACTAGACACCCACAGGTTCGTGCATTTAGTACGTTTGGATACCTGCTGACTATTGGAATTAGGTTTTTGTATGCTTCTTTATTTTATAACTTGGTTCCAATTTAGAATGTTTATGTCATTATTAATTCTGTTGTGAACAATTGGGGGAGGGGGGAGAAGTGTGGAGCAGCCCTCTGTTGTGTTAATAATAATTGCATTTTCTGTGTACTCTTAATTTTGATTTGTTGATTTGTGGCGCTATCTGCTATGCTTAGATGGTTGGGCAGGTAGTCTGGTGCTTGGCCCATATGATGTGGATTGGGAATACTGTTGTGGTTGCTGCCTCACTAGGCCTAATTGGTCACCATCTTTTCGGTGTTTGGAATGGGGATCACCGTGTGCCTTCTCGCTGTAATGAAGCTTTTGAAGAAATCAAAATTCGATCCAGTATCACCCATTTGCTGCAATTCTTGATGGCAGACAAAGATTACCTAAAGATTTCTACAAAGAGTTTCTTCGGTTGCCATATTTAACAATCTCAGCCAAGACAATAGGCATATACTTAGCTCACCCACTAATGCAAGCAGGTAGCTTTGGACTGCATTGGTAGGATCTTGAGTTTTTTGAGAAATGTAATTTCTCTTTGTTGCAATTTTTGCATGAAAATGTCAGCAAATGTAAATGTGTGCTTTATAGCTAGACATGGCATCAACACCATGATGGTTGAAAAAAGAAATGGTCACTAAAAGAAAATGATTGTTACTACATTTTGAAATTAATTGAGTGAACACTTTAGGAAAAAAAACTATAAATTAATGGTGTTTCTTAGAGGATAAACATCAAAAGAAAACAAATCTGAAAGTGTATGTTGTGGAGCCCACTATATGCAGCCAGTGATACTACTGGCATTGTTTCTGGCGGTGATCTCCTGTAAGAGTCATGCCCAGTGGAGTTACTTCCAACTTGCAGCCTAGTTGCAGCTATTAGCTTGTACCAAGTCTCAGCAGCTGCAAACAGGAAACAATGCATTGGACAACAGTACTGCATGCCAAATTGTTATTTACAATCTGAAAATGTTTGCTTAGTTTTATATTGAAGGCAAATATACCTGTAGTAGAAATGGTGAAATTCTCATCGTCGTAGCTTATCGGCCAAAGGAAGTATCCAGGCAGCCCATTGTTGTATATGAAGGCAATTTTTTCTTCCACCACCTCTGTGCTGTCAAAGCTGACCCAGAGATCTCCTGCCTGGAAGTATGCTGATATTTTCTCGCTGTCATATACAGAATCTATGTTATTGTCCTTCAGAAATCTCTGAATCTCAAAGTAACCCATAATGCCAGTGTGATTGCTCAACTTCTGCCTGGGACCATCTGCTACGACGCTCGCACCAGTTCCATTCTTGAGCTTATTCTTGAGGAACCAGGAACGACCAAGCACAGGTATGCCCATTACAAGCTTGTCTGCAGGAAGACCAGCATCCAACCAAGAAAAAATGCCATAGCTGGAGGAAAGGTGACTCATTGGATTATACAGTGCAGCGGTAGCAGCAGTAGTTACACTACCATTCTTGTGGTAATTGTAGCAAATTGCATTTACCCAATCCAAGCTTTCGGCAATTGCTTTGATTGGGTAGTCCAGACCAGTCGGAGATCCGTCGAATATATGGTCGGAGAAGTATACAGTTGCCGTCAGAAGTAAGTGGGGGCCATTAGCTTCATTGATGCGAGTCCTTATCTCTCTGAGCAGCGCACCATAATTGGCCATGTCTGAGACCGAAGATGGGTATTCCCATGCCAGATCCAACCCGTCAAACAAGTTGGCCTTTGCTACTCCTACAGAGGAGTTGATGAAAACTGCTCTTGAAGCTGCATTACTTGCCATGGAAGAGAATTCCCAGCTCTCCCCTGAGATTGATACCAGAGTTTTAAGAGAAGGATCTCTGGATTTGAGAGCGGGAGAGAAGTAAGATAGTGGTAACTGAGCAGTACCATTTGGCAAGCTTGCTATTGTGAAGCTGGTAAAATTATCCCAGGAGATGGAGTGAAAGTAAAGATGGGTGTAGAGCGAAGTATTGATACGTGAAAGTGGATAATATCGCTCCGACGATGAAAGCCAGTAACCGGCTCGCACTTCGGCGCCATTGCTGGTGGCTGTGGAGTGGATGGTGCCGAGAAGACATGACATTGCTGAAAGGAGGAGGAGGGAAGAAGACATGTTTTTGAAAGATGGGTTGCTTCGTGAATGCAGTTGCTATGCACGCAATCATTATTGTTGCCATGGCATGGAAGGGTGTTAAGGGAGGGAATCTGGAGAGAAAAGAGCTAAACAGAATCCAAACAGGAATAGCACAGTATATCATGGAATAGTTGTTGAGCCGAACATGGCTCTGAAGCACAATTTATTTTCTATGAACAAATTCTTCGGCAGGTTAGGATTCGGGTGCTAATTAAGGTAATTGAGTTTAAGCAGTTTTGCTTGGCAAGAAAAAGAAAAAGAAAAATGCCACTCTGGGTTTTTTTCTTGAAGGGTGCATGATGCTTCAGAATGGGTTGGATTTGAATATAAATGCAGACATTTTTATCTTATAATATTACTAATCTGTGAAATGTTTAGTGGCATTTCTTTACTATTTGCAAGATGAATCAAACCTTGCAGATATCAATGAAAAGCTTGTTGTTGATAAATAAACAAGATGCATTTTCAAATTGCATATTCTGGGCAGACGGAAACAAACAAATACACACTGCTGGTTACTTGGCGACAAAGAACATGTAGTCCACCACCTTGTTGACCTTGAGGCAAATCTGTACATTTCGGAGGAGTTTCACTAGCCCGTAACCATCAATAATAATAATAATAATAATAACATGATTTTTTAAAAACATTTTATTGTTTTCCATGAAATATTACGTTTTTTCCCATAATTTGTTATTAGTATCAATGGGCTGCCAAAATCTCCACCCATCAAAAGAGATTTGTTCCCCTTGGTGATCAAAGAGCAAAAATGTTTTTTTAATTATTGGAGTCAATTAATAAAAGTTGGTAAAATATAATTTTTTTATTTAATTATATCAATATTAAAAATTGGGTGTGAGGTATATATAGCTCAGATATCTTTTCTAAGCTAAGTTAGCTATCAACACCTGATAAGATCTACCGGCTTAAAAATATTACATGGGCATTTCCACTCATCACCTAGCAAAAAGGTTTCAGCTTTCTTTGATTATGGATTATTGAGTGCCGGGCTAATTCGTCATCCAGAAATTTCTCGTCTACGTTGCTCCCATATGATCTCACTGCGAAAGAGGAATGCTTGAATCTTGCAACTTGGGTCTTCATTTCTTTTAGTTATGATTTGATAAAAAGAATGGAGAAGTTATCCTGTTTGATTGTGAGAGTCGATGACGATTTGTGTGGCAGGGCATCCTACGCAAATAGTAGTAGATTCAACTTATTGTGGTATAGGAGTAAAGAAGTTAATAGATGAGTAACAGATTGCCAGTCACCAGGAAGGGAAGCAGGGGCGGCAGACTTCAACCCAGGGTATTGCAGTGTCAAAGATTACCCAACAACAAACTATTTGGCTCTTCAATATGGAGGGTTCCTCTATTTTTATTTGCATGGTTAGCAATATCATCATAGATGAAAAAGGTTACTTATTTCATACTCATTCTCCTCCCCAAATTGTACATGCTGCTCTGAACAAAAATGGTTTATCAGGTAAAAAATATCAGCCCAGGAAGCACACTAGTGACATGGCAAAGGCTATAGATTATTATGCTAAGAAGATAAGCCCTAAATACTTGCATTCTGATGGACAATCAGGTACAAGTTCAGAGTCTAAAAAATTAAAATCTTTCGACTCTCACTCCTAGTTTATAAACTATACTTTTCCTATGCTACCAAATTCTTTTGCTTAACGAAGTTTAGTTTGGAAAGAAAAAATGAAGGATTGTTAGTGACACAAGAAGATGCAGAACTTACTCTCAAAATTGATCATGGTTATCACTCTCAGTATATTAAGCTAATTCCATTTTTCTTAACAACATCAATGGCAATTGGCCATACAACAAAACCATTTTACTTCAAACAAGAAAGACAAAGCTCTAGCAGCACGGTGGTCCCTTCGGACCTATAATCCATGAAGGAGACAACAACGCCGTTCATACAATCTCGAGGTCTTCAGTACCTCTCTCTGCTCTGATCTCGTGTCTTCACCACTCCTCATAACACCCCACTGCTGCTTGACAGCTGATAATTCACACTTCACTCGAAACCCACCTCCAAAACCATTCCATTCAACCCCCCATCCACACCACAATGCTTTCCTTCGTCTCTCCCATGGCTTCTCCACCTCAGGGCTTGGTGGGTCTCTTCCTCTTAGTGCTGATCATGGTGGAGGTGCCGGAAAACAGAGGGAGTGCAGCAGCTGCGAGCTGGTGCATATCTCGTAGCATGGCCAGCGAGAGGGTGCTGCAGAAGGCATTGGACTACGCTTGTGGCGCCGGCATCGACTGTGCTGCTATACTTCCTGGTGGTCTCTGCTACCTGCCCAACACTGTCCAATCTCATGCTGCCTACGCATTCAACAGCTACTACCAGATGAGCAGGAAGGCGCCTTCTTCCTGTGACTTCTCCGGTCTGGCCATCGTAGCCAGCTCCGACCCAAGTAAGAATCTTACCAGTTTAGACACAAAAGAGCTTCCTTTTTGTCATGAGAGTACTTAGCCATTTTGTCGGTTTGTTACTGCGGTTGCTACTTTTTCAGGCTATGGATCGTGTCTGTACCCTTCATCGGCAACAAGGTATCTTCTTTTCTCCTCAACAACGGAGCTAGGTAGCGTAAGAATGTTTGTTTCTATCTTGATGGAGCTTAGATTAGCTGCTTTGTTTGATGTATTGTTTTTAGCAACATTGGAGGAACAGGCTCGGCAACTCCGACGACTACTTCAACTGACAACTCTCCTATCACGCCGGTGACGGCAAGTCCTGCTGGTGGGTTTTCTCCGGTTGGACCTGTGATTCCCAACGCAGAGCCATCTAGTGCCCGTCGTCTTGACTTCTCCCAGATACCCGCCTTGGAGTTATTGCTTTTCTTTGGATCGACATTGGTGTTGGATTTGATCTGACAAGTGCTTGGTGTTGCCTGTTCGATGCTCGGAAGCTTTTTCAGCTTTTTGACTGCTGTATTTAGTTAGTGTGAGGGAGACTTTGATGGCCAGGGATCATGGATTGATAGATTGCCTGTATTGCTATGTAGCTGGTTTTCCCTTTTTTTTCTATTTTGTTTCTGGGTCATTGATGTTTAGAAGGATGGAATGAAATCTGGAGGAATCCGTATTCCTCAACAGAGTATTTTTTTGTTTTTGTGGATAGGAATTTATCTCCGAAATGGAACTGAATTTTCGATAAAGTTAAATTGCAATAATTAAGAATCAAAATGTTATAATAAAAAAAATATGCCGCCTTTGATTTTATCAAATAGCAAATATAACAACCTAAAAAACAATAACTTAAATACATAACATATGATATAAAATCCATTAAAATGTACGGTTAAACTCATGACCTCCCGTAGAAGTCATTAAGAACTCTCCCAATGTTTTGTGAGTCAAATAATCAAAATTTAGTTATTTCGGTTAGTCTCTTTATAAATACCCTTAGCCTTGGGGTGTAAATGAGCTAGCCAAACTGAATTAAGTTATTTTTTAATTTGACATAAATTTTAAAAAATTTATTTAAGCTTATTTGAGAACTTAACGAGCCTTTGATTCATTATAGTTAGAATAGTTTATTTAAGATTTATGGTGTTTAGATTTAGTTCATGTTTGGCTTATTTTATTTTTGAGCTGAGCCGAACACTCCTTAGCTCAAAAGTATCAAAATTTTCTTTTTAACATTATATAAGTCAACGTGACCTTAATAGTATTGACAAGTCAAATCGAATTGAATATTCTTTTAAATTTGAACATATTGAGCTCGAATTTCAAGCCAAATACTCCATAGCTCAAGTTCTATTCATTATTTAACGAATTATATATTTCAAAAAGAGTATTTTTTTAGCACAAACTTAATGACTAAGAGTTCAAGCCAAATTGAGTCGAACGTAAAATGCTTGCGAATTAAGTTGGCTTGTTTACACCCCTACTTAGCCCTATTGAATGCCTAACTGAATTAAATTCGGAGCCAAACTAATTAAAACTTTAATTTGGTTTGGTTCGGTGATCACCGGATTGGGGGGGGGGGGGGGGGGGGAGCAATTTGGTTTTGTAAGCATGATCGACAAACTGATAAGCATAAGCATCAAATATCATCTCAGGTTTCATAGGGATTATATGATTGGAAGGAAACCAGCAAATTACCTTACAGCACATGTGCATTGCAAGGCCATTCCCTTCGTCCCTTCATCGATTTGGACTCGAGCATTGGTGATTGCTTTTTTTCACACAATCATGTATTGGACTCGTGCATTTTGCTAATGTATTCTCATCTCAGATTTGGATGACCTGCAACTTCCGTGACATGGCCTATTTGTAATTGCCACAAGCAACTGGACAAAGGTTTTATCTCATTAAAAACAAAAGGAGCTGTGTTCAGGACATTTATACTCCCATGATAAGGATGTCATACAACGTGAGGAGTGATTGTCAAAAAACAGCTGACTGATATTCTTGATATCTTCTTCACAATTCTCTTCGTTTAAACACAATATAGAATAAAATTTGAAATTGAGGTCATCCCACTTGACATGAACAATTCAACTTTTAGAATGTACACCCACAAAACTGATGTGGTCTGAGATCAATCATTTACCATCAAATCCTCACAATGATAATTTAATCAGAAGTTCCATCTAGGAGACGTCTGCACTACATTTTGTCTCGGTTTTGGCGGCTGTTCGTTTCTCTTTTTCATTATAGAAGACACAGTAGGACTGTAGTAGTCATTGCTTCTAGTTCTTTGAGACACACCAGGCTGTGAATATACCTTCCTTTCTTGATATAAGCTTCTCTGCTTTTCAAAAGTTCCCCTCCGTGCTGCAGTAATTTTTTGGGGTGAGCTCCATCTGCTGTAACTCACACAACTATGGCTCCTCCCAACTTGCTGGAATCTGTCCTCTTTAGGGCTAGGGAAGTTCCTACTCTCCATGGTTTCGGCAGAGTACATGGTTTCACCATCACTGCTATAATCAGGATGAAACCTGCCTCTGTCTCTTTGTCGCACAGATGTTACCACTGGGGATGAGCTAGACTGACCCTCACTAAAGACGCCATCCGGAGATCCAATTGGGAATTCACCCCCATCTCTCTCGGGAGCAGATGAACCAGTTTCCTCAAGTGTATCCATTTTATGAAATGATGCATGCTTATCAACAAAATTTTCATCCGAACAAGGTAGCAGACGCAATGGAAGTGCTGCACCTCTTGAAGTTATTGGTGGAAAATTAATATCTAATAGATGTGTTGGCCGATTTTCCTTTGTCTTGACAGGTTCTGAGGTAAGCCTTGGAGATTCATATATCTCTGGTGTCGGAATTCCCTGATCATGGACACAATGTGGTTGAGGAGTTGGTTGTATACCCTCTTCACACACATTAGTGGGAAGAGTTGTAAGCCTTGGAACAGAGTCATTTTCTGTATTATCACACTCCGAAGACTTGAACACCTTTTTTTGAGTGAATGAAGCAGAAGAAAACTCACTTCTATGCCCTGAGGACATCAGTCGAATAATAGGCAATTTTGGCTTGCTAAGCTCATCCAGGCTCCCTTCCCAGTGTTGACTTAACCAATCACATATAATCGGAATGGGAATACCAAATTGAGCCGGAAGGTCCTTCTTCCATGAAGATGAAGATGATGAAGATGTTGAAAAAGATTTTGTCGCAGGCGATGTGGCAAGCTTCATTGGATCACATATCATGAAAGCAAGATTACCTTGTACATCAAACCCAGCAGAACCAGGAGGCCAAACTATCCCATCTGTAGATAGTTTGATTAAATTATCAGTTGCAATTATCACCTTTCCTTCACCAACTGCCAGCTCCTTTTTGTCCACATGTCCTAGAAGGTAGACTATGCTTCCAAGATCCAGGCTCGGGTTCGAGCATGTTTTCAAACAGTGAATGTGATGAGCCTGAGGAGTTGACTCACCATCCATTGAATCAATGCCCACAATTGTAAGATCAAGAACTGAGCTGGTAATGAAGAACCTGCAATGCAGCAAAAAGATTGTTGTAAGCACAAGAATATCTTTTAATAAAATATGTTCATACAAATCAAACTGATTATGTTGAATTTATAAATGAAGTATATTGTATCATAGTACATATGATTCATTATCTAAGATAGAAGATAACTGCATAAATTTTTCTTCAGTTAGTAATCATCTCACAGTGCATATTTTTCAGGTCGATTACGTATCCTACATGTGCGAAGGTTGTAACAATAATGCTAATCTTCGACTCATTTTCTATCAGGGGCACACTAAAAAGGCACTTGACATAAAAACTTGTTAATTTGTTTTACAAATTATCAAAATCATATGGAAGGAAGATCAGATTGATGAAAGAATACGCGAGTCATATGTGTCTGTCTTGCTCAGAGAAGGAAGAGATGATGATTGTGGAAACAAGGTAAAGTAGCTATAACTAACATAAGTTGAATATCAATGGTTATGCAAACACTAGACGTCCTATCTATCTTCAGGGCTGAAATGCACACTAGACCTGATGAGATGCACCCCAATAAAACAACACATATATATTATCTAAATTTGATAACAATTAGTCAAACACAGGCCATCTAAGTTTTATTTAAAATAATTTTGAACGATTTTTTAATCTGGACTGTCCAAAAAAGCCTTTTTGCAGCGGATTCCATAAAAAAACTTTCTGAGTGATTTATTAATACATAATGCCCTCATAATAAAGCTTCAATATTTTTCATGGAAATAGAAACTTGTCTTGAACTTTTACCAATTAAATCAACATTCACAATAAACCATCAACGTTCAGAAACCAAACCAAGAAAGAAATGGAAAGAGACTGGCAGCACACCCATGCAGTAGTAGTGCCCACACCCAATTATAGTATAAGCATTTACACAGAAAATTAAGAGGTTATCTTTCCAAAGTTCGATCATGAAATGGTTTAAGTATGAGTTGCTACCCCTTCCCAAAAACTGAAGTTAATTACAAAAGAAACAATTTAATAATTATCAGACCGGTGGCATCCCTGAAAAATTGACTCCTAATGGCGATGTAGAATAGTGAATTCAACCAAAAAAAAATGCATTCTAGGCCTCTTAAACCAACTCTAGTTGTGTCGCAAGCAGTCAGTTATTATTTATCACAAGTAGCTGCGACAAGGTCAACTCCATCATCTCCCACAATAAATGCAAAAAATCAGACAGTGACATCCTTGCAAATTTGACTCCAAATGCATCAATAAAATGTTGAATTCAACCCGCTATAAATGCACTAACCTACATTTTGATGCCACTAAAGTTCAAGCTAATTTCACCATCTCTACAGTTCTACTTCTATTGCAAGAAGACACCTTTCTTTAATCAGTTTAAGTACGTTACAGAAAAATTCAATCTTTTCCTTGCAGATCAACAATAAAATTCTAAACTTTGGCAGCTATCCTACATCTCTATCGCGATTTTCACGATATCTCACCACTCAACATCTAAGCACAATGTTGAATCAAAACACTGGCAATCAATGCAAGCAAGGAGCACATCTAACCAAACCAGCGAAAACCATCCACACCCAATAAAGTGCCCGTCCCCATCAAACAAACCAGATCTACCACTCTTCCAACCAATGCACATTCTATAAAGCAAAGAGGCAGTTTCAAGCACCTGTGAGGAACCAGGCGAGCAGAGGCAAGGCGGTCATGGAGCTGGACGTCGGCGGCCTCGGCGGCG
>JAVDBV010076589.1:0-15866 GCA_032619315.1 Piper longum
AACAGTAAATCACGCAGCGGCTGGCATGGGGGTGGGGGGGGAAGGGGGTTGCTTTAATGCCGTCGGCGGGTGAGAAAGCCGCGCAGCAAGGCGAGCAGGAAACTTGCACACAGCAGGCTGGATGTGAGAATAGTCGGGAAGGTGAGGGGGGGATGAATTTGAGCCGATGGATTTTGATCAAGAGGCTTAGATGAGATTGTGGGGACGGGGGGAGGGGGGGTTGGAATAAAAAGTGCTGCTGGATTTAATCCAGCGACTCTCCCTTTGTTGCGCTGCATGTGCAGCAAAGGCATGCAATGCAACCTAGTTTTTCTATATATATATATATACCCAATACAAAAAGTTGAAATTAGAAATATAGCTTATATAAAGTATATAAGATGTAGTTCGTCTTCATTATTTAATATTAAACGAAAATAAAGATATAGATAAATCACGTCATCTTGAGTTAGATTTATGGTCGAGGCAACTCACACCTCAACCAGCTTGATTTGGATTATGGATTGGTTCAAACTGTAACATCTCAGATTCTTTCAATAACCGAACCAATATATTGATATTATAATGAGTCACATCATGAACCAATCAACACGAAAGACAACTACAACGGATAGAAAACCGTCAACTGAAGACAACTATTAATGTTCAGGACAAATGCTATGATTAATACAAATGCGAATACGGTCATAGATGCATGATTCATGGAGTACGATAAATACCTTAGTAATGTACTTGAAATAAACAAAACTTGGATAACGCTACTAACACATGTATTCCAAAATATCATACCATGTTTGACAAAAAAAGTCATTACAGGATAATAAAAGCCAAAATATATAACATAGATAGGGGATAATGCAAAAATAAACACACAACACATAAGAAACAAGAATGAGAACAAATGAGTTAGAAATTTTCATTTTCTCTTTGTATCTACCATCTACACACTAGGATCCACACCTATATATATAAGAAAATACATGAGTAACAGGTGTCAATAAGTCAAAAAATAACTAATAACAATATTAACAAATGAATTCAACAACTCATGAAAATGTAAAACAAATATCAATACTCCTAGAAAGTGCACTCTCATAGGAGAATCTATGTGGGCACCCTGATAAATATTGCCACACAAGACCTCACATCCTTCCCAATCCTCCATGCACTGTTCTCAGAGCTCAAAAGGCAAAGTTAAAAAGTACACCGCGGTCATAACATACGTAATAAACTACAATATTAATATATTCTATGCTTTTTCGGGTATAAGAAGCTTTTGAATGTATAAATGCAAATAATGTGCCCATAATCACAAAGCCACCTGGCAAAATGAATCCACTTCCAGGCCCCTCAACAGGACATGGCGAGAAGGAAAAACTCTCTTTGGGTAGTGATTATATACATAGAGGAAGCTTCAAATGGATTTCAATTTTTAGAATTAATTCAAGAGATCTCATCCTTGACGATTAAATAATCTAAATTAAATGAGTTACATTAAAATTACCAATTAAATCGTCCTACTATATTAAACTAAATCATGATAGAATAAAATGATAAACAAAGAGGCAAATCCTAATGGACCTGATAAGTCAAGATGCTTGCCTCGATCTATCAGTGATCTCAATCTTTGATACCTAAAATCGAAACCCACACTCAACAACAGAATAATACAATCTATATGATGCATTTTTGTGTGTGTTTGCTGTATAAATTAGTAAAATATAATATATTGACACACAAATCGAGATAAGATAAATAAATATTTAAGTAGATAAATAAATAAATATGTAAGGTGAAAAATCCATCCTTATAAATCTATTAGCATAACTCTTCTTTAAATAGTAATAGAAAAATGATAAATCAAATAGCAAGTTTCATGAAGTAAATATTCATAAATATTAAATACCCATTCATCTACCACTTAAAATAATAATAAAATAATCTACAAGTAATATAATAATGATATAAATAAATCAATAATATTATCATGTACTATCCCATCCAAAGAAAATAATTTATCATGAATAAATCAATCAAATAAAATAATAACAATAATAATAAACACGAATCTATATACAAAATAATAATAAAATAATTATAAAATACATAAAATTTATCTTAATTATGTGAGTATGCACCAAGACGAACACAGAGAAACCTAAATCACCTGAAAGCGAGAATGGAGCAAACCAAGATCTCTGAACCAACCCACGGGTCGGGTCGGTTCATGCCGAAAAGAAACGGACAGGACCGAAATGAACCAGCTAGACCGAACCGGGTCAGGAACGAGTCGGCCCAGTTACCGACCCGGCACCGAGTCGCAACCGAGTAGGGCTCGGGTGCAACTGAAAGAAAAAACGGCTCCGGTGCTGGCAAACGACGGCTTCTCCGGCGGAGGCTCCGGTAAGGATAAACAGGTAGGAGAGTGATTACCACGAAAGTGTCGTTGATCAACCGTGTTACCGTGGCATTTGGCCGGAAAAAGGATCGCAACCGACGGCGAGAAGAATTATCGCCAGATCTTTTCGGCGTCACTGGCGGCGACTTCAGCCACGTTCAATCGAAAGAGAGCGGAGAGGTTATTCGAACGAAACCTATGTCAAGGTCAGAGGTGGCTAGACGATCGAGAACGGCGACAACAAATTTCGTGGTCTGTGCCGGCAACCGAGCTCCGTCGCGACTTTCAGGCTGAATATGGACGAACTCCGTCGACATAATGGCGTCGGCTGTGTCGAGATCGACATCCAGCGCGGCGGAATACTCATCGGAGGCGTCGGAACAGGAAGAGGGTCACCGGAGCAGCGGTGGGAAGTTGAGGGAAAGGTGGCGAAATGAGAACAGGGAGGGGTGTATATATAGATTTTGCTGACTTTTCTCACCAATCAGAATCTGCCATGTTTCAAATGACTGGATGTCATGCAGTTAAGTCCGTGACACCTGGAAATGACTGGACGATATGCGTGCCGACGTGGAAATGACGTTGTTAAACGCCTTGGAAAGCTCTGATGATCACAGCAAAAGTCTGAAACAGGCATGAAGCCAAAATTATGGTGCCACGCACGGAAAAGGAAGCAAAAAGATAAGATACTCAAAACCAATAGAAACTTGCATCAAATCCAAACTAAGTGCAACGAAGACCAAAATTGCCAGGATGAAAGGAAGATGATCCAATTTCTCATGCATGCAATGCCAAACCTAAAAACCCGCATGTTAAATGGATCAAATCGGATTACACAATTTTTGTAAATTTGAATTGGATATGAATATGGTAAATAAAATAAACGTAGTCTTAAGATTTGGATTTTTTAGATTCAGATCGGATACGGATATAACTATATTGTTCCATGTCCACCCCAAACTCAACCCTACTTTAGATTCTAATTTTAAGCCAAGTCAGACTCTACTTCAAAAAAAAAAAAAAACAATTTAACCAAATCAAAATTCCACTTGACTAGATGTTAGGTGAAATAAATAAGCCCGTTATGAAAATAAGGTTAAGGGAAATAAGCTTATTGTTGGGTTTAATATGTTGGTCGGTAGTGGATCAATTTAAATAAAACTCTCAAGTGAGTTTACAATCTATAAATAATATTACTTTCTTGGTCAATGTAACTTTCAAGTGGATTTATATTTGACCCTTTTTTAAATTTATAAATGAGGGTTGTATATTCTTTTTGAATGAAGAAATTAATTAGTCTTTTAGGATTTTATCATCAGGAATCATCCCCTTTAAGAACAACTAAGATTGGTGATCTCAACACCCAAATCAAATTAAATTAAGATCAGGGACCTCAATTTATCATCAAGACCTAAATCAAAGCTAGCGACCTTGATCTGCCCCAATCCACCGAGATAAAGATTGGCGCCCTTAATCCTCCCCAAAGTTTTGATAAAGTTTGACACAATTTTGTCCGAAAATCATTACAAACCCCATCACTAGACAAGCCATCCTGCTCAGTCCCCCAACAAATCTTGAACAGACAAGGCACTCATGGACTAGACAAGCTCACGAGAGTGGTAACAGGCCCTCGAACAGGACCTAAAATAGAAACTAAAAAAAAAAAACCTTGGAACAATAAAAAAGGAAGCACGACAAACATTGTAGAAAAGATGTCTTCAACCTGGTTGTACAAATATTCAGATCTGAAAATGAAAATGAAAATCACAATGAGAGCGGAAGAGCTTGACACCCACATCCTCTTTCATCATCACTTTCCATAATCGTCGCACATTCATAATTTCTAAAACAAAAAGCGCTAAAAGTCCTACATCACATACGAGATTCAACTATAAATCTCAAACTGATTCGTATGAGAAGACTTTTCCAAGGGAAAGCTATTTTTATATTCATAATCTACATTTGCATTCCCCAAGAGTTTCTCAGACCAGCATGCCAGCTTACAAAATAGAGTTGCTAAATTCATTCTTCACATGCCACTTAAAAACAGGCCATAGTTATACACATTCACATTAAGATCAAAACCATGAGGTTGCAAGAGTTGCATGCTAAATTTTCCCCATACAACAGGTCTATAGAAGTGACGCCACTGAGTGCACTATAGATGAGTTGGAAGAAATTGCATACTTTTTGTTTTGGGGTTATGAGGATATTTAGTCATGCTCGTACTCATTGCATGGCTTGTCAATGTTGAAGATGACTCATTGGAGGGTACATCATGAGAAGTGGAAGCTTCGGTTCCATTGATTGATAGCATTTTCGACTGATGGCAGCTAAGAAGCTTGGCCCCCGGGGTGGAGGCATTTGAAAGAATACCAACAAGTAGATCTTTCTTGGAACTTTCATCAGAAAAATGAAAAGAACCCATTATGTTTGACCTTCCATCGTTTGGAAATGGAATTATGTTCCTTCTCCTCACATATGAGGCTTCAGTTTCAGCATTTATTGCCCTTTTGTTGCCACAAGAGAATTGAGGCCGAGGCTCTGATGATACACCACAAAGAATCAAATTACTATGGACCTTGAAAACAAGAAAGATAGGAAAGATCTGCCACGGTAACATGATCAATATGCTCATGATAGACTATCAAGCCACAAGGAAAGAGGTTTGGGTTCTTCATAAGAGTCCATGTTTAATTTGTGATAATCATCGCTTTCTCCTCATTTTACTTATTCTTTTTTCTTTAGCAAGTTGTGTCAATAGTTCACAAAACCATTTTATGATAAATTCATTTTGAACAAAGAACTGTAATATCAAATCTCTTCTAATTATCAAAAAAAAATAATCTCAACTCCCTCATAACTAAATCGCCCTTCATTTCCATCAAAAACTTCACAGTACCCTCTTCACAACATTTCATAACGTGCATCCTCCCTCGCGTGCTTTATGATCCATCTGGACTTCCTTGTCAACCATCTCGGTAGTTTTACATTTTTCATAGAGACTATATCCTACCTTACAGGGTCTAAAATCCTAAACCTTTTAGTATCATTCAAGCATATCTTTATAAAATTTTACAATGACAAAGTTAAAACGAGCTTTGACTAATCATGCCTGAGCTTCAAAGTAAAATACTTAACAAGAGAAAATTCAACATTGAAGCAATAAAAGTGGAGAACTAGCGTGATTTAACACATTTTCCAGACATGCAGCAGCTCCAAAACAAACTGAATATTTATTAATAAGCAGTGAACTACTCCAGAACAGAGCATGCACTCTGAAAAGAGTGATAAAGAACCTGTAAAATCGTGGTCTTGGTTGTGACTAGCTGAAATTCGCAATTTCTGTACACTATAATCTGTTTTCTTTCTTTCAGCATCCTGAAAAACATGTAATATTTACAAGTCAGCCATTAGAACATTAAGTATTTCATTTGAAATATATAAACTATTGCAGACCTTGTTTTGTTGATAGTGTTCAATCCATTTCGATTTTGCAAAGCTGGATAAAAGAAGCCTCCTCAAAATTCTATGTTTCGTATTGGCAATTCCCATGCAGGGCATTTCAAAGATTCCCTCCCTAAGAAGCTGCTGGAAGGATGACAAGGTCTCCAGAAACTGACGACTTTCAAACATGCTTTTGAGGCTGTCAAGCAGAAGACTTCCCACAATCTAATATACTGAATACCCATTGCTAATACTCAGCAAATATTCCCAACGTTCTATTTCATTCATGAGAAATAAAGTAACAATCTAGGCAACAGATTCCACCAGGAACCTGATGAATATCAAAACTTTATCTGAGCTCCCCATGAGTATATCAGGCAACACAAAGGAGGACACGTTGAGAAAGCATTGTAAATGTTTTTTTTTGTCAAATTACATAATGAAAATTCGTTTGCATGGCTCTTAGTGTTAACTAATCTACCATTTGTAATATCACATCACCTTACCAGCAGAAAGGAAATATCAAATAAAAAAAATAGATAACTGACCTAGAAGGTAGATTATCCACATCTGATGAAGGTAAATGCTTCATGAGTTGGTGTTGTTCTTCATAGTTCAAATGTCTTAAGAACTCTTCATGGTTAACAATAACCTAATCAAGCAGACACTATAAACATGTAAGTCACCTCAAGCAGCACACAACCGAGTATCACACAGGCTTGGCATTTATCTAAACACATCCAAGAAGCATTGAGGCCTAAATGAAGTTCTTACTCTTAAATCAACAGATACCAAAGCGGATCTGCTGCTCAGCACAGCTAGTTTTTCTTCAGGCAAATTATCCCTGTAATAATTACGAGGATCAAAACCACACCTCAAATGACACTAGATAATCTTCTTCTTTTTCATAGATATGAGGCTTAGATTCATTCATTAATTTCCTGATTATGTTATATTATTAGTGTGTACTTAAGCAAGAATATTGTTGGAAGTGGACAATACCAGTCTTACATGATCTCAAATGTTATGTTTCATTATATCTTGCAGCCATATGAACACTCATAAAGAAAAGTGCATAGTTGACATAATTGGCAATAGAGCAATTCTGGCCTCAAGCATATAAATGACGTAAAATTAGCATATAGTTCAGTGGTATAATCAGAATTTGAGCAGTCATCAAGTAGCTAAATAAAGAAATAAGTAAATCAAAGATGAATGCACTTCATTCACCAAATTAAAAGGTCAAACCCCTTTTCTTGGCCTGCAAAATATCAACAATTTTTTTCTTATATGAATTATTTGTTGTGCTAGCTCCATAAATGATATGTCTCAATTAAAATTAAAAAACCAAATAGATATTTATGTCCTCAGTTTATGAAAATTTGAACCCTAAGTTGCTTAGCATTCTTTGGACAAATTCGTCGCAGCTATTACCATCTGCAACTAGGTGGTAGATGATGATGATGACCAGTTGCAACTAAGACTAATATACTCCTAGGCTAGCATGCAGACAATCAAGAAAACCGAGAAATACCTTCTCATACTATTTTGCCTGGCTTCGAAATTGAGCTTCTTAACCTTTCTATCTTCAACAAATGGAGCATTTATACCCTTGCGTTGAAGGTAGGCTAAATCTTGTGATCCTATATGGGTCTTTGTCACAGTCTGACTTTTGCTATAAACAGAAGAACTTGCATCGGATTCCTCTTGAAAATTTGAATTTATGTACTTAATCAGACAACCTCCATGGCCAATCTCAAATGTGTCCAGAGGACTTCCACTTTCAAATAGCAAATCTTCTTCAGAGGGCGACGAGAATTGAAATGACAGTTGCTGCTCTTGCAAAACATTGCATAAGTCTTTTGCCAGCTTTTCTACAGAAGACGGCTTCCTTGAACAAGTCCTCTTTTTGGAGGGCACAAGTGTGTCCCAGACAACAGATTGAGCAGTACCTTTTTATCGAAGTATGAGATAGAGGTTAATGGATACAATAAACTAAAGAACCAAATCCTACCTTCTAGAAAAAAATATGAATAATGCTTCATATTATATGAAAGACTAAGAAATGAATAACACGACCAAACAAAAAGGGTGATGAGAAGTTACATTGCCTAGAGGCATAATTGGAAAATGTATAGATTCTTGTTTAACCTCTATTCTGCAGTACATAAAATAATGACTGTTTATGCAAATAATGACAAACAAATTTACGCTTGTTACTGCAGCAAAAATTAACGCATTTTGTACAAATTAATCTGTTTTATAAGGTTGTAAGCAAGGACGCCTTAAGCTAAACAGGCAAGAAATACAATTTCATTCATTGTGTCTGGAGAACTAACGTAATATGCTCTTGTTATTCCCGTATTTCTCAGGAATGACTAAATAATATGTTTAGTTGTTCCAAGAGTGCATATAAACCAAACAATACAATGTCACTTTTGCTGGAAATCCATTTTCATCCCCCTTCGTTTCCTAAGTTAATTTTCATCCCCTTTTTATCACTATAGTGATGTATATATAATACATCCTAGAGCTGCATGTATTGGTCTTCAGATTCTTCAGTAAACAAGGACAAACATTGGAATATAACCGTCAAACAACAAGAAGAGCCATTTAAACACGTGAAAGCGTTCATACCTGTCATGTCACTGGCATCAACATTGCAGATGTATGCACAGCTTTCAGAATACGAGACTGCTGAATTTGTGCTTGACCTAGTGCTTAAATCCTCCTCCAAAATTTGCTTAAAATTTTGATCAGTTTGTGAAGTTAATTCACCACTGGCTTCCACACTAGCTTCAAGATTCTCACTTTTCTTGGATTTTGGTCCTCTCTTAGAGAGAATTGTTTTTGGTTTGGAAATTTTGGATTCCTCAGGTTTAACAAAGTCCATGCGAGCATGAATAGGAATATAGTTTGCAAGAGAACCTTTAGTTCTCCATCTGGATCCACAGGCATTGCACAGTATTGGTTTTTCTGGTGGTCCATTTCTCCATAGAGGAGTGCCTGTTGAACTTCAATAGTTAAATATGACGTCCACAGCTGGAAAGTCAATCAAACAAAAAGTAAAAGAAACTTGGGTACACTTCAAATACCACAACTACTCCATAAGTAGACAGACATTTAATCTAGCACCAAAATGCAAATCCCCTGTTCTTGGTGAGATGGGTGAGGACTAAATGCAATACATGACATATATTACAAAATCTTTTGAACCTATCTGTTATTTGAACTGGAAACATTGATAAAGGACTAATTTCATCCTCCATAACCTTTCTTACCTGTCAATATTCTTAAAACATAATTTAGTGCATCTTAAGCATTCATATGAAATGAATCAACCGTTGTAGCTTTAGAACTTTGAGGAAGTGCTACTTCCTAACAGTCAAAATTATTTTAAAACTGATTGCAAGATATCTTCTAGTTGATATCTCCTACTGTAATAGTAGGTTCTAAATGGCACCGGCAGTAGTTCATTCATGAATAACTTATACAAGGCTAGCTTTGGTTGATCTGACCACCTTAAACAGGCAGCATTGCATTGTGTTATTCATCATTGCACGCCAAAAGAATAGATTAAGCAACACACACGAAAAAAATTGCAGGATTGTGACAACAAGCTTAACAACTCACATAATTATGCAAAAAATCAATGAGTAGACTTGGATTTTAATATATTATGGAATTCATCAAATCACAAACAGCTTCGAAGCACATGAGTGCTTATTGATATGATCACAAAGATCAACTTTTACACTACCTCCAAACTAAAATAAACTAACTTTTACCCCTCACTCATATTTTTTTCTATTATGCTGATTCCCAATTAAAATGATTGGTCACCTTGTTCATCAAACAAACATAGAGAAACACTAAAAATGAACCATGAATGTTATTAAGACCACAAACAAATATGAGCAAAGACTCACTGGTAATTCCACAGTGATAGCAAGGTCCTTGCTTGCCCATGCTTCGCCTCCCTCAAACTCCCAACAAATTCACCAAAAAAATATTATAAAAAATCAACTTTTTTAAACAAATTCAGTTCCTTTTCTGCACAAATTCACCCAAAATTCAACATCTTAATCATTTTTTACGCAGCAAACAGCCTTCTCAAGATCGGATGCAACCAAATCCGGTTCCGGAACCAAAAATGGGACCTTTACAGCCTCGTTTTGCGACAGAAAAATCTCAACAAAAAAAAACCCCGTATAATTCAGAGATTGAGACTGGTGGTGCAACTATGGATCCGCTCAACGAAATTTCGAGGAGAAATCATGGAGGAAAAATGTGGAGGTTGGGGAGTGAGAGGGGGAGAATGGAAACTGGAATCCTTCTGTCTCCTCCCAACCTCTTGTTTTACTTTTTATATAAGAAAAAAAATATTTTAAAAAAAAATCAAAGAAAAGTTTAAAACAAAAGTGACATTTTTTACTTCCATTATTTACATTTCAAATAACAACTTTCTTTTTTTTTCATTGATATTACCCTTAGATTATTATTAACCCTTTTATTAGTGGTTGATATTTATTAAAAATGATATATAAAGAGTAATTACACTTGATAGCCTCATTGAATAATTAATATCCATTTGATTAGTGATTATCAATAATATTTAAGAATGAAAATTAGATGCAAGGTCTAAGCTCTAAACTTTGGTTGTAAACTTCAATAATATTGAAAAGTGATCATCTCACATGCAAAGTTTTTCAAATGCTTACATATTATCATTTGATCTTATAATTTTATTATGTGTAAAGTTTTATCACGTATGATTTGGTGAAAAAGATTAATACAATTTTTATAGCCGATAATTTCCAATTATGATTTATTTAATATATAAATTTATTATGGTCTATTTTATTCCTTTAAATAGTCAATGTTTACTAGTAAATATATTTACCTACGTCTTAAATTTTTCTTAGTCAGACTAATTTTTATTATGCTGTTTTTTTTAACTTAACTTTTAGGGTTTCTTTCATGGATCTTTCTTTATATAATGTTTTCAAAAATTTTCAAATGCATTAAAAAATAAATTCATTTGTTTTTAAATTTAGAATCTTGAGGCCTTGATTTATAAGCATATTTAAAGAAAATTCCATTTCCAATTGCAAGCTGCTTTTAAAAGGATAATGTTAGATACATCGGAAATACAGCTCGCTCTATTACTTATATTTGCCGGTGGAATAAACTAGGAAAAATGCTCACAGTGCTGATTATTCAACAACAGGCCTATAAAAAAAACTACTTGTTTTCATATTTCCATAAAAAGCAATAAAGAATGTTAAATATATACCGTAAAATTTTGACTTTTGAAATATAAATGTGATAAAGCAATCTTCTTTTCATGTGAGTGGGATTGCAAACAATCAGAACCCTTTGATAGTGCCTTAAAATTCTTATTTGCTGGGTCACATATCTTTCATAAAAAAATTACGAAATTAGATTTGTTGATGGTTATTTTTTTCAAACTCCAATTAACGTGATTTGAACTAATTAATAAGTAGGCCGCCACACTGGATTTGTAGGAACACTTGCTACGACATATTCTCCCACAAAAATTATATATGTATCTGTCTTATTTACATTCATAATTGAAGAAAGAAATGTCAAATGTTTTGGGAGCTTTGACAAAAAAATTGTGTTTAGGATATGAATGATAAAAGGAACATATCTATTATAATTCAGTGTATATAATACAAAGGCATGTATGTGTTTTAGGTATTTGACCATCCTTCTTTTTCATGTATGCGGAATGCCGCGTGTGGAGTTTTTTACAGATCGGGGCCTTAAAGCTGCCAAATTGCCACATCTGAGACAAAAGGCTAATTTTTGGGCACAAATGCCCTTGATTGGGGCCGGGTCAGTGGCATTTTTTTATTACCATCAGTTGGGCTAGTTGAAAGAATTTAAAAAGTCGGGTCCGGTTCCCTCGTATCGGGTGCACTATCAGAGACGGTCATACCGTATGCGCTCCTCACCGGCGGCCGCGGAGCAAATTTCTAAAGCAAAGACGATATAGTTGAATAATAACCATTTTTAGAAGAATAGCACCAGATGTGGCTAAGCACGGGAGATGGGCGGGCCACATATTGGCTGAAACAAACGATTATAACATTAAAGAACAGCTCCCCCGGTATAAGTTGGCGGAATATTTAGGAGAAAAATATGAGAATAAATATATTTACATATTAGATATGTGTTCATATATTTGTGCACATAGTTTACATATGTTGTAAATAATGTGCACGTAATTTAATGCATTGTACAACACTTTGCCTCCGGTGTCCAGACAGATGACTCTCATACGTGACACCGGTCCCGAAAACGTAGGGAAGCCTCACTACTTATGATAGTTTTACCCGAAAGGTGTCCTTGGGAGGCCGAAGCCGGACAAACCTCGGAGGTGTTGACCGATCACAAGTATATAGTGTCATCTTACCCTTTATTTTAGTGATTTTTAAAAGGCTTTGATACATGAGGTATTGTTCAGGCATGGGATCGTCCGCCCTCACGGACCGCAGTTGTTGTGATTCGATCCGGATTTGAAGGGTTCGGTGGGACTGAGGCGTCTTTATCGCGCAAAAAAATAATGCGATAATATAAAATAATGTAAATAATGTCACAAACATCAAAATGACACACACATAAATTTTTACGTGGTTCCTTAAAGTTCAACTTGAATTCCTAAATCAGTCAACAGTAAGATTAATACTCACAATCTACTATTTCTCTTTTGATTTTACAAGTTACACAAAACAGTAAATTTTTGCCGCCTTTAAATCAATTTGCATAAAATCTTAACTCCAATGCTATGATTTGTCCCTTTTTAGTTTTCAAATCCTCAAAATAATCCTACTACCGTGTCTAGAGCATTAAAAAACAGTGGGGTAGCAAATTATTTTCGAATTTTTAATAGACTGAACCAGACCGCTTCGGGTTGGTTCAAACCAAATAAATACTGGACCGGATTGGATGGTGCACTCATGCTCTCTTTTCCCTTTGCGTGCACCGGTCAGCTGGTGGTGCACGGTGCGCTGACCCGAAACTGGGTCACAGATGGGTCATGGACATGGTCGTGGTCTAGATCTGTTCACAGGTCTATGGGGAAATGACTAGTCACGAATTTTTTGAACTTGCGGACGCAGATAGAAGTAAATGGGCACGATGGACCCGACTATGGTGTGATGTGGCGGTGCTTTTGGGGGCTCCGACGGCGGACTTTCTGGCGTTGGATGGTGGGGGGGATCATCCAAAAATATAGATATCAAAATGGCGAAGGTCTTGGCGGTGGCCCGACAATCAGCGGTGGTTCGGTCGGTCAATTGGAGGCCGGAAAGTTAGACACTTTTCTGTACTTTTATGCTACGATGCTCTGATTGGTCACTTCTCGATTTTGTTTCGGTGATCTTAATGATGAACTCAGGTGGATCTCGGTTTGGGTTTGTAGATAACTTCTCCGAATTCACTCTGATCACCACTTCGGGGTCGGGAATGACCAACTCTGGTTGGAAAACCGTCACGAAATCATCTTTCCACGGTTATTTTCGCTCTGTTCCTGTCTTCTTCCCTGATTAGATAGGCCTCTTATTAGATTTTTACCGGAAACTGCAATGGCGAAAACAAGCGAATATCACTTTATCTTTGGAGACCACTCCTTCGTCTTCACTTTGTCGACGATGTCTGCCTTTTGCTGTTGCATACTCTATTTTATGCTTATCCAATCAACCAGTTCTTGATTTTTTTTCGGCGACCATAACGGCTAACTCCTGTGGAACTCCACCCAGATCCAAATATCACTTCACTTTATTCAATTTGGGCACCACTTTGAGTCCGGGAACGACAGGTATCGATCAGAAGTCTACAAAACCCACTGCTTACTGCCACTTCCTACTCTATTTTTTGCCTTCTCCTCCGGGTGCTTTCCTGGCAAAATTCTGGCGATGACTGGAGTCTCCGGAGGCGTTATGTCAGGGACACTTCAAGCTCCAATCTACTAGCTGATGGTCTTGTGCATCGCCTAAGATGGTTCTCCGACGAGGGGGGTCCTCTCTTTCTAGTCAGTAGTGCTCTGGCTATTGCTGCGAACAGAGGACGGTGGTGGGGGGCAGGTCTCTCCTCCTTCGACGGACTTCCAGCGGCAACCCTTGTCTCGCAGCAGCAATGAGCAGGCTTCAAGTCCGTGACGGTGCAGCAGCAAGGTTGGCTGTTGAGTAGTAGATCTAAAACTGTGGTGCAGCAAAAATTTAGCAATTTTCAGCAAGGCGGTGGGACTCTTTTGAGCAGCAACATGATGGGTGTAGGTGCTTTACGATAAGGCGTTGACAGCAGCGAGGTCCAGCGTCCCTCCTCGGTAACGCTCCCTCTCGGTGCCAGCTTTTCTCCTCTCCTCGGCGTCGTCTTTGAAAGGAAAAGTGTCAAGAAGCAACACAAATTCTCTCCTTCAACCCCGGTGAATCAGCAAGATGCAGGGGGGGCCTTTACGACTTGGTGACAAGGGCAACAATTAGATGGCATCCAAGGCTTCTTCCTCACTGGGCTCCAAAGCAGCAGGGTGGCAGGGTTCTCCTTCTTCTTTGACGGATGGGGGCAGCACCTTACACCAGCGAGGCAATGATCAGCAACACATCTTCGAGCTTCAGCATCTGGCAGCGCCTTGGTGAAGCAACAACTCGATGGATCTTCTTTCCAGCGTCTCAACACCGAGCAAATCAGTCTTCAATGGGCAAGGCCGCAAGAATCCGGCAATGGCAAGCAGTGGCGTCTTTCCTCCTCCAACTCCCTTTCAGTGGCAGCAAGACTCAGGTCCAGCTCTCTTCACATTCGAAATGGGCAGAACGGCAATACTCCAAAGCTCCGACGTCTTTCCTTGGTGGCTCAAAATAGAGCAATAACAGACAACATGCTTTAGCATTCATGGTGGCAGTGGCACAACTCCGGCAAGGCAATAACTCATCCTCTCCTCGGCAAGAAGATAGGCTTCATAGCAGCAACATGTTTCCCCGGCAATGCTCTGGGGCTATGTGCAAAACTTTGCCAATGGCAATGAAAGATCTGTCCTTTAGCAACGTAGCAGTAGAGTGGTGTTCGAATTATTTCAATAATGTGCAAGTATACACGGTCGAAACAAGTAATATAGTGATGAGCTTGAGTATCGTTCCCACGGAGAGATGAATTTCCTTAAATTAATTAAGGAAAAGGAAAGTAAAATGATGAACAAAACAAAAGCAAATGACTTAAGTAATAACGTTAAATTAAAGGAGAATTTCAAATGATAAAACTCGTTCTAGAGTCGAATTTCCCTTAACATGAATTTAATCTGCATCAAATCTTACTCATATCTTTTATTCCATCGGATTGATGATCTAGGATAATTATATAACATGGTGGCTCCCCCTTCTTCATGCTTCTATTATTTTGCCTCAATTTCTACCTCCCGGTGATAATTGATTAATCAACAAAACAACGCATTAAGATTTGCCTTACAATCGCATACGGTGTTGTGTATCTCCCGACCACAACGACAAACAAGTCAAAAGACTCGTCGTATGATGAATTATCAATGACCAATCTAATTAATTTCTCCCGAAATCTAATTAAACCTCATGATCGAAAAATAGGTGATCAATCTATTCTTAGCATTAAGAACATGATAATTCAAACAATCCGATTGAATAAAAGAATAAGAGCTTGAAATGAATTCAATTAAATCATGTTAAGTTTCATTCTTCTCTAGAACGATATAAAAATCTACTCCATAATAAAAGGCAAGAACACAATAAAGAAGAAATTATTCTTCATTATAGTAGAAAAAGAAATACAAAAAACTATAACTACTTTTTCTAAACTCTTAAGCCAAGAGATGAGCTAAGATGAGATCTGATATGACAAACAACAAATGACCACCCCTTTATATAGAAGAGAAGATACAAGAATTTGAAGAGGGTGTTCACAAATTGACATATCCAAATTAATTATGATGTCTCTTCAAGTTTACACTTCCTCGACAAACTCAAATGCA
>JAVDBV010076590.1:0-19446 GCA_032619315.1 Piper longum
GTTCCTCACACCCGGAGAACGTGGAGGTTTACGGGTACTGTTTAGTACAGCGCATGTCATGACTTGTAGTTCAAAGGGTACTAAAGGCAACTGCCTGAAAGTACTCGGCCTTCGGCTCAACGCTAGGAGTAATATAGAGGACGTAGAGAGCTGAGATGAACGAGAATGAGATTTGATGCAAGACGTAATAAATGAGATGATTAAGACAATAGAATGAGATGGATGGGGGACGCTGCCGCTCGAGAGCGACGGCTCCCGTTAGTGCCCTTGTGAGAGTTCTTGAGGAAGTATATGATTTTCATTCAACAGGAGGGTTAGCTTTCCTGTGCCACTTTGATATTAGTTATTTTTCGGACCGGTAACACTCGCTGACGGTTTTCTTATATATATGTAGGTAATAAGCTTGATCGGAAGTGCCAGCCTGGACGGATGAGCAGTGAGGTCTCTTGCACACACATGTTTACTGGTTGAATGTTTAATATTGTGTTTATGATTTATTTACGTTAAATTGACTTGGGAAAATATTAAGAGACGATGATGGGTTGATGATTGAATGAAATAACTTGATGATGTGATATGAACTGTTGAAGGAATACACTGGTGGGCTGAGACCCAAGTTTGAGACTATATACACAGTAGATTATATTATGTGAGTGAAACTATTAATATGGATATATGATATATATTATTTTGACAGGGTGGTCCCTAATAGCACTTTTAGGGGAGGCTCTATCCGTTTTTACTCAGGATTCCTTTTGATTTTTAATGCAATTATATTGATGTGTGAATTGATTTTCATGTCATACATGTAGTATGTCAGGACTTTTGTGCATTCATCCATGCATATAGAAAAAATCGTATCTTCATTTTGAGACGCCGATAATAGATCCGGGTCGGCTTAACCGAATCTAGTAGATTATCGAACGGTCGCCAATAGCATTTTCGGGTCGGTTAACGAGTAAGTCGAGTCGGGGTGTTACATTTCTAATATTTTATTTATAATTTTTAAAATCTGATTAAACCCGATTTGATCCTATTGAACTACATATATTTTGTACCGAGCATAAATCTTATACATTATTTAAAAATATACTCGTAACTGTTTTATAGAATCAAGAACGTGAAATCGTATAATCTTTTTTATAATTGTTATTTTTTAGCCTCTAATTTTTATATACCACAAGTGATATGGCATCAGAGAGTGGACTAAAAAGGGAGTTTGTAGGTAAAGATATTATTATGGGACATGAATTTTTTTTATTAGTGCTAGGACTCGTTAACAAATTTGAAGTGTAATATAATATTTTTTTAACCGAAACTAATTGAGTTTAGCACAATTTGAATTATTTAACAAAAAATTAAATATAAACATTATCTTATTCGAGTAAGACCATAAAACTAGCCGAGGATTTTACGATGGTGCAAATTTTTGCGTTGGAAAAAAAACAGGAATATAATGGTGCAGTTATCTTTGCCGATTGATTTTTGGATATTTAATTTTGTGGAAACTTCAAAAAAAAATTAATTTCTAATAATACCAGAAAAGGCTTTACATACGGCTTAGCTAGCAATTATAACTACGGCAAAGTAGTTTCTAAAGTAATTTTTTCTTTTTTTCTTCTTTCCTGATGATATTTGAAAAGGGTGTAGGAAGTATAGATTTAAAGTAATTTGTGTAATTATAAATAACAAAATTTGAGATGCTCATAATCTAACCATTCTCCGTTATCGTGGGCAATGTTAAAGCAAAAGCAAAAGCTACAAGGAATATTTTAGTAGTGTGGTTCTATACTAGCTAGATGAGACGCCAAATAATGCGCGATTTGCTTCTTGGGCAGGGCTCACTTCAGGACTTGGCCCGCCTTGTTGCAGCAGTTAAGCAAGTGAACGTGTTAATCTCTGCTGTGCCACTTAAGGAGGTCCCTGCCCAGCAGCTGCTTGTTTAAGCTATCAAGGAAGCAGGAGGAGTCAAGGTGATTTTGTAGTTCAAAAGTTTATTTATTATTTATCTATTTTAGTTCGGCCATTGATTTGTTATCATGCTAAATTAAGCTCTCATCTTTCATTAGTTGGCCTAGCTGATTTGCCTGTGCTAGTGTACAAGCGAATCTGTAGCTACTATATGCAAAGGTAAATGTGGTGGATATTCTTCTTAAGTTATTAAATTTTGGGTAATGTATACATTTGTTGCATATTTTATTAAGATCGATGTCTTTGGTACACGTAAAATCGAATTTCCAAGCACCTCCTAGGAACAAAGTGCTGATCTTAGCAGATGGCAATCCTAAGGGTATGTTTATGATCTTGCCTATTTTATATGTCGTTTGTTACAATGTAAAATGTTTCTTCTTGACTGAAATATTACTCTGTCTAGCTGTTTTTGTGAGACGGAAAGATGTCACTTCTTTTATGATTAATACTGTGGATGATCCAAGGACATTGACTAAGGCGGTGTATCTGAGGCCTACAGGCAGTGTATGTTCTATGAATGAACTGGTTGTGATGTGGGAGATGAAAATTGGGAAAAAGCTTGAGAGGGTTTGCATGTCGGAGGACCACATTCTTGACAAAATCAGAGGTGAAACCTGTTTTTAACATCCGCATTCAGTGAACTGCAAACTTTGTTACCAACTGTCAAATGCACGACAGTTGGTGAATATCTGGATACATTAGTCAAATTGAGTATTGCTACCTCTCTGCTTCTCGCCCTTGCTTCAGCTAGGAGCTAGCATTTCTTACATTAGAGTTCATTATCGTTCCATTTTCAAACGGAAGGATGGTTGTGGTCTTAAGATGTAAACTTTTCATCCACTAGTGCGTGTGGATAACATCTGTTGATACATGCACTGGTAGATACATCAAGCCATGGCGTGCACCTCATAAGACGAAGAGAACAACTGAATGCTCTTTATTGAGCATCGAAACGCTCTTCAATGAGCACCTTTCATTTAACACAATCCTTCAAATCTCTTCTCCTCTGCAATATGACCATATGAATTTAATTTCTTTTTATATAGGACATTCAATCTTATGTTATGTGGAGGTGCAAGTTGGAAAATTGAAATAGGCAGTCTCCCTTCTCACTCTCATAGGAAATGCTTTCTATTTTGCCATTGTAAATCATAGGCGAATGAGGTTCGACGGTTTTTAGTAGCTATTGTGAAAGATTCAACGTGAAGCAAAGGAAGACTTTTTAGATACTGTATGTTGATTCCCACATCCATGACTTTGAGAACTATTTTAGGTCTGTGAATTTTATATATGCCATAGTATATTATAGTATGTCTGGCATGGAGCAACAAAAATATTTAATTTCTTTATGCAAGCTGTTATTAGTGTTTTTTTTTTCCTTTAAGCAAAGATGTCACCAATAAATTGGGCAAATAAAATGTCTAAGCTTCCCCTTGACAGATGTAGACAGTGTTCATTCAATCTAAGAGAAATAAGGTGGACATGTTTCTGTTATAATATTAATTACAAGTTTCCACTTCACCATCACTATGTGTTCGACTATGGATTCTTACTCGATATTTGACTGAAGTTTATAAAGCGTTTCTCTGCATAGTCTGGCTCCTTACAACAGATTCTTTCTCATCTCCTTTGACACAAGTCAATGACTACAACCGATTCTTTCTCATCTCTTTATGTATTTGAAGATATCATGTATGTATGTACAGAGATCAAACCAATTTATTTACTTCTCTTCACAGGAAAAATGGAGATGGGTTTCATGCAGGGGGGATATTCCATAGCTGCAGCAGCTGGTCTGGGCCTGTTGATGGTGGTACTGTTGTGGAGATCACTGTTGCAAAGGAGGAAGACATCCAACTTACCTCCCGGTATGGTTTCTTCCACTGATGCTTGTTCTTTTTGTGAAGTGAATATATGGGTTGTCACTTTGTGTGTGTGTGTGTGTGTGTGTGTGTGTGTGTGTGTGTGCGTGTTTCTGATCAATTATCTGTTGATTGGATTGTGTTGATAATCTGTAGCTGTTCCTGGGTTGCCTTTGCTTGGCAATTTGCATCAACTGAAGGCTAAGAAACCCCACCAGACATTTGCTAAATGGGGTGAGATCTATGGTCCTATTTACTCAATCAGGACCGGAGCTTCCAGTCTAGTGGTACTCAATTCCACAGAGCTTGCAAAAGAAGTATACCATTTGCTCTAATTTTTATGTTCTACAATTTCTATTTCTCTTTATCTTCCCACAATGAAAAAAATTGATGTGATTTTTTAGACATAATTATTCATCATGAGAAAGTATAAATTCCCTTCATAAAGTTTAAGAGCAAAATATAATCCAAAGTTTCCTTTGGTTGTCCTGAAATTGCATGAAAGAAATGTAAAATTTGGAGGTTACAAATTTTATTGTGTTTGGATGTCTTGAAAGTTATTCAAAAGAAATTTCAATTTCAGTCTAATCTATGCAAAGCGACATTTTGTTAAGAAAAATAAAAGAATTTAGGGGTAATTTGGGAGGCACATGTACATTTTTGTGTGATTTTTTTTTTCATTCACTATTTTCATGCCAACTCAAGGTCCCTTAGTCTTCATTGATACATTGAAAGATTATATGTCGTTTGATTTGGACCGTAGCATGCAAGATCTTATTGTTCTTTAGATGTTTGATTTTTAGTTGCTTTATTTTTTCAGGCTATGGTAACAAAATTTTTGTCGATTTCTAAGAGGAAACTTTCAAATGCATTAAAAATTTTGACGGCAGACAAATCCATGGTTGCAATGAGTGACTACGGTGATTTCCACCGCAGGGTGAAGAGGTGTATACTCACAAGCATTTTAGGACCAAATGCTCAGGTATCTAGATATGTTGTTTAATGTGAACTGTAGTTGGTACAGTTGGCAATGGATGCGAGCACAATCTATTAATGCATTTTAGGGCCTAATGCTCAGGTATCTAGATACATTGCTTATTAGAGCCATACTGTGGTTGGTTTGATACATGCCTATTAGAGATACACCACGGTTGTTTAATTGGAAATGGATGCATGAATCTGTTAGTGAATCAAAAAGATTATCTATCACACTATTGAAATTCGATTTAGTCAATGTAGCCTATCTGCTTATTGATTAATTTGCCAGCTTCTTGTTTTCTGTGTTGTGAAAATTTCTTTTTTCTTTTTTCTATGGTAGCTATTTTTCATTTTGTGTGGAAGGATCCATGAAAATTTTTGTTTGGTATATTACTCAATGCTTTAGATTATTTTCCTGTTGTATGTCATGTTCTCATATTTGTATTTGTATTTATTACCCTATTTTAAAGATTTATGATTTGTGTTAACAATAATATTACTATGATTGAGGTTTCTTTCTTGATTGGAATATGTTAAATTATGTTTTAAATGTAGCTAATCAGTTAAATTGGGGGATTGACAGCTCTGGTTATGCCATAATTATGTCTTCATCTAGTTTAATCGTACTATGTATTCAAGGTTTTATATTTAGCATATTTTAATAGAATTCAAGTTTTCTGTCAATTTAGAAAAGACGACGACAACTCAGAGTATCAATTTTGGACAACGTTTTGAATCACCTGTACACTTATGTCAAGAATGCTCCTAATCAAGCTATCAAGTTCAGAGAAGCCTTCCAAGATCAACTTTTCAGTCTTGCAATGAAACAAGTAAGTTTTCTTTCAAGCATCTACTGGAACAAGAAAGTATTCCCTGGATCTATCATCTATGTTTATCCTTTCCTGTGGCCGGTTCAATGATCCATTACTAATGTATGAAATTTTTCAGGCCATTGGCTTTGATGTCGAGTCCATTTATGTAGATGATTTTGGAGCCAGAATCTCGAGAGAGGAGATATATAACATCTTGGTGCTGGATCCTATGATGGGAGCAATTGAGGTTGATTGGAGAGATTTCTTCCCCTATCTCAGATGGATACCTAACAAAAAATTTGAAATGAAAATTGACAACATGGCCAAACGCCGAGCTGCAGTTACGAAGGCACTTATTGCAGAGAGGAAGAAACAGGTTGAGCAGGTAGAGGTGATGACGTTGCCATTCTATACATTGATCTTTTTTTTAGTGATGATCCAGTCAGATGAATGTGTTTCTCCTCAATATTGGTCAATTTTATTTAAACAGAGTGATGGATGTTACCTCGACTTCCTCCTGTCCGAGGCAAAAATGCTGACAGAAGACGAACTTACCATTCTTGTTTGGGAAGCCATCATCGAAACCTCGGATACAACTGTGGTCACCACTGAATGGGCATTGTTTGAACTGGCCAAATTTCCAGCATATCAGGTGAATTGTCTTTTTATCACTTTTGATCTACTGGCTAAATTTTGTTATTAAATTTGTTGTCATACCTGTACTCCTTGTTGTTTTTTTTTTTTATGATGGTTTCATTTTCTAGGAACGTCTTTACAAAGAAATTTGTGAAGTTTGTGGTTCTGAGAAGTTGACCGAGGACCACTTGCCCAGGCTACCATATCTAAGTGCTGTCTTCCATGAAACCCTGAGGAAGCACTCCCCAGTTCCGATTATTCCCCTAAGATATGTACATGAAGATACACAACTTGGCGGCTACCATATTCCTGCTGGAACTGAGGTATGAGTGATTTTTTTTTTGGACTTGTGCATTATCTACCACCACTATCATCATGGTCATAATCATAATCTTCTTCATCGTAATAATTCGGATGATCAACGTTGTTGATACAAAATCCATTGCAGTTCTTTGAAGACTATATTGACAATCCACTTATAAATTTTCATATCTTCACAATCTTCCTTCATGACCTTTTTGTTCTTCCTCCAATCTCCTCTTCAAGAAATATTACTAGGATGATTTTTTCATAGTTTCCATGAATAATTATGACCAACTGAATTTCTATATTCATGATTCTGCTATGATTCCAACAAAATTCTGAATTTGAGTTGTACAGATTGCAGTAAACATATATGGATGTAACATGGACAATAAGGAATGGGACAATCCGGAAGAATGGAATCCGGGGAGGTTTATGGAGAAGGGTAACGAGACGACTGATTTGCACAGGACAATGGCCTTTGGAGGTGGGAAGAGAACCTGTGCAGGAGCATTGCAGGCAATGCTCATCGCATGTTCTACAATAGGTAGGCTTGTGCAGGAATTCTCTTGGAGACTCAAAGAAGACGAAGAAGAGAACGAGGTCACCATTCAGCTCACCAACTATAAACTTCACCCAATGCAAGCGATCTTAACACCAAGAAATGAAGTTTTCTAGTTGTATTTTTTAGATAATCTTGGAAATCAGTTGTGCTTTTGTCTAGGCCTCTGTGGCTCATAGCTTTCTGGATATTTTGCTTTACTGCTTGCATGCTTTTATCAACTCCGGCGATGTTTACTGTGAAACTCTATCACGAATAACAAATTTGTTCTCATAAGTTCAAAGCAGATTTCAATATGTTACTTGTGGCAGGTAATGCTGACATAATATATGAACCAGTATTACTGAACATGCGATAAATTGGATGCCTCAATCATCTAACTCCTTATCTTCTTTTCTTTTTACGGCGAGCTCTAATTTCCTGCTTATTTTTTCTGGGGTTGTATAGCGATATTTGGCCGTGTAGATACTTGCTCAACAGATAATGGGCTTAGCTTGATCTTGATCTCCACTGAATTTAGGAGAAATGACTCACATGTGAACATTCCAGTTTGTTTACAGAGTTTCTTCTGGGTTCGAACGAAGAATGAAGTTCATAAGTACCTGATACCCATTTGAAGTTTCCCCCATCTGCATTAAACCCAGCAAACGAACAGTGAGTGAAGCAGCCCACTTGACCTTGTACATTATTGTGTTGCTCCTCTATGTCAACATTTTTCTTGTATCTCATTTTTACACCCATACTCAATTGTTGTGTGAGCCTAATCAAGTTTAGTATGGCTCAAGCTCAGCTAGTTTACCTTCTGAGTTTAAATCAAGCCTCTTGGTATTCAAGCTCATTCAAGTAAGAAATTCGTCTAACCGGATTATCATTAAAAAAGAGGTGTGTAGGCAGTAAGTGCCTTTGCAACATTTTTACATATATGCAATATTTGTTCCCTACACCATTGTTGTGAGAATCAATTTGAGCTTGTTTGATTTAGCGATTCAACTCAACTTTGTTAAAATCCGAGTCAAAAAGCATAACTAAATTGAATCATTAGAATTGGCCTTTGAATCGCCCAATCTAAAGTGAGTTTAACCTAATTATAAGCGATTGATGAATTCCCTTTTTATTACATTTTATATATTTTAATATTAAATAATTACACAATAAATTAATGTATCGTAAACTTACAATTTTTTATTGCTTGTTTTCCTTTTTATGTATGATATTTAGTACTTTTGAAGTTTACAAAACTTGTTGAAAATTACTTTATTTTACAGACATATCTACTTCAATATTATTTTTTATTTTGATTTTATTGTCCACGATAAGCTAATTTTCATACAAATATATATTTAAGTTCTCATTAAATTTGTTGATTTAAATAAGTTATGAATCATTAATGAACCAGTTCGATTCAAAGTTTTTAAAAAAATGATTTAATCACCAATTCCAATTTTTACAACAATGCTCTACATAATTAAAAATCACTCATTTTAAGGTGGTATTAGGAGTGGCAATCTAGTTTTTAAGGTGGTATAGCTAGAATTTATATTTTTTAAGCAGGACACTTTTATACCAACTTGATGAGGCGTGAAGTTGGAGATCATAGATCCTGAATTTAAAGATAAATTCAACTTGGATGAAATCTAGATAAATATTTGTTTAATGAGAAGTAAAAGAATATTATATTCTATTCTGATTAGCTAAATATCCTACTATCTATTTTTAGTCACGGTTTATTTATTAATAGCTCTTATATTAATAATGAGTTCATATGATTCTTTATCATTTTGATTTACAATAGACATGAAACATGTGCATTGTCAAAAATAAATTAAAAATCTTATATCATATTAATTAAATTTTACTATAATAATTGAGATGGGAGGTGTAGTAAAAAAATGCCTATGATGGTAAATAAATAATACTTAAGTGGTTAATGAATTAGTCAATCTGATTTATAGCCATAAATCTGATCTGTGAATGCATTAACATGTTAGAGAGATTATATTATAGCCTTTGAATCATAGTGGTAGAAAGTTATATGTGATTGACAGCCCACCTAAAAAATATTACAAGCTCATTAATTAAATTAATTGCACACTTTCTACCATTGTTAATTTAGACTCGTGGATTTAAAAAAAATAAAAAGTAAAAAAAATTCATTGTAGATTACCTTTGTCATTCTCTAGCCTTATTATAATGACTCTAAAACGAGAACAAGCTGTGAAGAGTGAAGTCAACAGAGTCGGTATCAACACCTAAAGTCATTCCTCAGTTACTCTCTCCAAACAAAGTAGGGAGTTCTGTTATTAGTCATCCACTCCCATTTCAGTTCTGGTTTGGGTCCCCAGATGAGATATTTCTCACTTGTTATCGCTTTCAAGCCTACCCGTAGAACTAGAATGACAGTATCTATATTACAGAGGTGACAATACAAATAATATTTTATAACGAATTTATTTAATACATTATACTTTTCTAGTAAGTTTAGTGGTAAATATATTATAATTATTGTTTTTTTAATTTTTTGAAGCCTACTAACCTCTTAATAGGCGGAAGATTGACGAGGTGGGAGATTTGTAATCTAATTTACGTACTTGCATTGCAGTATTTTTTTTTGGGGCGGCCTGTGAGTGTATATGACTTTGTACAAGCATAATTCGCACCTTAATGCAATCTCACCAATTATGTTTTTTTGATGGGCTGTCAGTGATGTTGACAGTTTAACTAGATTCACATTCACAGTGAGAAAAGGCGAGTGGGAGATGGAAGGGTTGAGCAGTATCCTGGTGGTCGGAGCCACCGGCAAGCGTGGCCGGCACCTCGTCGAGGCCAGCCTCTCAGCAGTGCATCCCACTACCGCTGCGCTGTCATCAGACCCAACTCCTTCTCCCATCCTCGCAACTCCCATCTCTTACACTCTCTCTCTTGCCGGTGCCACCCTCCTCCAGGTCCACTGTCTCCTACTTCCTTCCTTCTGTCTATCTTTCCTTCCTTTTATTGAAGACTTTACTTAGCTTGGTTTGCTTCTTGGGTAGCGTTCTCTTCAGGACTTGCCCGGTCTTGTTGCCGCAGTTAAGCAAGTGGACGTGTTGATCTCTGCTGAGCCATCCAAGGAGGTCCCTGCCCGGCATCTGCTTGTTCAAGCTATCAAGGAAGCAGGAGGAGTCAAGGTGGATTTTTAGTACAAGAGTTTATTTATTATTTAGCTGTTTCAGTTTGGCCATTAGTTTGTTATTGTGCTAAATTAAGCTTTCATCTTTCATTAGTTGGCCTAGCTGATTTGCTTGTGCTAATGTACTCATATATGTAGCTGTAAAGATAAAACTGGTGGATACTCTTATGTTTATGTGCTTAACATTGGTGAACATTATGATCTACATTGGAATGGTTCCTACAGAATTGAAGGTGTATATTTTGGACAAATTGTCTTACGGTTCAACATAACAGCATAGTCTGGACTCTGGAACATGTCTTAACTCTAATTACATTACATGAAATTAAATAATTCCCGTGTTGAAGGTTGTTTAAAAGCAAGTCATATATGTTTCTTGAGATTTATCCCGGTAGAATTCGGAACAGATCCGGATAGAATTCATGATCTGGACCTTCAACATGGTGTTCACAACAAGAAAGCTGAAGCTTGTCGTTTAATTGAAAGGGAACAAATACCATATACGTACATTTGTTGCAACTATTTTGCGGACTATTTTCTCCCATCTTTGGTACAAGTACAACCGAATCTTCAACTACCTCCTAGGGACAAAGTTGTGATCTATGGAGATGGGAATACGAAGGGTATGTTTATGATCTTGACTCCCTCTTTATTGCATCCATTTTTTTTCAATGCTGTTTCTTACAATGTAAAATGTTTCTGCTTGGCTGAAATATTACTCTGTTCAGCTGTTTTATGAGGCAGAAAGACGTGTATTTTACTATTAATGCTGTGGATGATCCAAGGACATTATATATGGTAGTGTATCTTAGGCCTACAGGCAATGTATGTTCTATGAATGAACTGGTTGAGATGCGGGAGATGAAAATTGGGAAAAAGCTTGAGAGGGTTTACATGTCGGAGTACCAGATTCTTGACAAAATCAGAGGTAAAACCTCTTTTTCTTATCTGCATTCAGTGAATTGCAAACTTTGTTGTCAATTTTCCTGTTTGAGCCAGAAGACTTCTACATTTGTTAGTAAATGAAGTAAATTGTTAGAAAAATATCTACTTTTATGCACCTAATTAATTCTACTCTTTCAGCTAGGGAAAAAAAACACGATGAAATATGACACCTAAGTAATTTTACTCTAGCATCACAAACCATCTGGTATAGTTAAATGACTTTTCCAACGCAATTAAGATTTTTTTTTGGTGTTCACAAATGTGATGGTGTGGATGGGAAGAAAATTTGTGCCTTTCTATGTTTGAAAGCATATTCTCTTCCTTGCCAATGAAAGGTCTGCCGCCAAAGCCCTTGTAGTGCATATGCATAATGCTAACCCTGCTTTATGCACCTGATGCCAAGCAGCTCAAGCTAAATAGCATCAAAGAAATGCTGACATTCCCATCTAAGTTATGGCACAAGGTGATGGAAGTGTCATTTATTTTTCTGGGTGCATGCCCACAGTCATTAGTTTAGCCATGTACTCGCCAATGTGGTTGTTTTGTTGAGAAATTTTGGTATCATTTTCAAACTTAGTTATATATGTGGGTTCTTTTTTTCAGAGATACTCTACATTCATAAAGGGAGACCACACCAATTATGAACTTGAGCAGTTTGGCTTGGATAGGACGAAACTATGTCCCCATGTGAAATACATGACAGGTGATGAATGTCTAGATAAATTTATCTGAATTGAGTATCACTAGCTCTCTGCTTTCACCCTTGCTGTTTCAGGTAGGAGCTAGAATTTCTTTTAGTAGGATTCATCCGTTGTTCCATTTTCAGTGCAGGCAGATAACATCTGTTGATCCCAATAATTTCTCAAATCTCAACATTAAAATAGCGGATGATAGTCTTTATACGAGTTATTTTGCTGAAGAAACTACATTTTTTCTTCTTTGTTTGGTTTTTTTTTATTTTTTATTTTTTATAAGGTATAACTTCATTAAAGAATCGCCAAAGGGAAAATTTAATACAAAGAGAACAACTTCAGAACTAATGGAAGAACAAGAACTCTTGGAGAATGGTTGAGGAGTGATTTTGAAGTCTTAAATTACAAGCACAAAATCATTGATGCATTTTGAAGTCACTGAAAGACAATTTTGTTGCAATTTTCTTCTTTGCTTGATTGCATAACAGATTTGGTGGAAGTGTGATGCAGTCTTAGGGCTTAGGAAGTAATCCCTTCTGATGCTTGCTGTTCCAATCACTTCAGATGCTTTACTAGTAGACATTGGAGAGAATTTGATTGAGAGGAAAGGAGGAAGCATGAGTGTTTGGAACAAAAAGCATGTACTGATAAGTAGATTTTTTTTATTTTGGAAGTTTTCTAAGATTTTTAACAAGTCCTGATCAATCTGTGTTTTTGTTGACACCAAAAATTGGATTACCATCTAACTTACAATACAAACAAATTTAGATGTTGGTAAAAAAAAAAACTAATTAAACCTTATTGACTCGGTTGGGTAAAGCCATTCTTTTGCAGGTGTTACTTGTTTCACATTTTATTAGTTTCAAATCAATGTTAACTAGAACTTACAAATTTATAGTATTGTCTTGAAAAAATTCTTCAAATTATCCCCGATATGTTTAATCTTTTTTAGATACATACTTTGTTTGCATGTGTTCGGGTCTGATTTGATATTTAAAATTATGCCGACCCACAATGCACAAAATAGACGCTATTGTCATCATCTTATTAGTTTTTTATTTATAGAAACTTTCAAATTGTATATAATATAAAATTTGTCTTTAAAAAACTAAAGTATAGAATAGGAAAGAGTTGAATGATTATTAATATACAAAATTTTAAATCATGTTGTGTATGATGCCGAGGTTAATATTTGAAAAGATTGCATGTTAAATAATAAAAAAATTAAAATGTTAAAATTGTCAGTATCTATGAACTGTGAACATCTCAGTCAAATAATACGAAACTACAAAAATTGATATTTTTTACCGCCTTTCTAATTTTAATACATGATAAATTTTTATTATGATGCATCTATCACATTCTGATCTAGTATCATTAAACTAACCCTTTTCTAAATTGAATATATATTTTTTACTGTACATTTTTGTTGTAATATATTTTATTGTATGAGTTGAATCTCTCCCGAAGCTCCACAAGCCATTACCACTTGCTACGAAATCGATGCCACTATTTTTTTTTTCAAAATTCAATGTGGTCATTTTAAAAAAAATAAAAATAGGTCATATATATTAATAAAAGATGATATCAATACTAATTTGAAATTAAAAGTAGAAAAAATAATTAATTAAAAAATATATATATATATATATATATATATATATTTAAAAAACATAATAACAATATCTTAGGAAATGGTCACGAATTCAAATATCGTTAACCTTAATTATTTAAAAAATAATAAAAATATTTTTAATAATAGATGGTCACAAATTTAAAACTGATTAACACTAACTTTTAATTTAATATCAATAAGAGTCTTCTCTAATTACTTTGATAAAAATATAATAAAAGATTAAATAATTATAATTTATTATTTTATTTAAATAAAATCTATTTTTAAAGTTAAATAAAATTTATATTTAAAATATTAAATTATTATAATTTATCTCATGATTTAATTAAAATTTATAGGGAGGTATTAATTTAATTTACAGTGGGAAAAGCACCAGCGGGATATGGAAGAGAAGAGCAGGGTCCTGGTGATCGGAGCCACCGGCAAGCTTGGCCGGCACCTCGTCGAGGCCAGCCTCTCGGCAGGGCATCCCACCGCCGCTCTCATCAGATCCACCTCCTTCTCCGATCCCCGCAACTCCCACCTACTCCACTCCTTCTCTCTTGCCGGTGCCACCCTCCTCCAGGTCCACTCTCTCCTACTTCCTTCCAGGTGTCTCCCTGTTTTATTATTATTATATTGAAGTCTTTACTTAGCTTGGTTTGGTTCTTGGGCAGGGTTCTCTTCAGGACTTGCCCAGTCTTGTTGCAGCAATTAAGCAAGTGGACGTGGTGATCTCTGCTGTGCCATCCAACCAGGTCCCTGCGCAGCAGCTGCTTGTTCAAGCTATAAAGGAAGCTGGAGGAATCAAGGTGATTTGTACAAACAATTCTTGGTCGATTGTTGCTTTTTTTTTTATTATTTATTATCTATCTATTTAGTGTAGACATTAATTTGTTGGTGTGCTTGAGCTTTTATCACTTATGCCACATCATGCACGGCCTACATTAGAGGTATATACATTAGAGATATAGACTCGGATTTTGTAGATTAAGCCTAAATTTAGTGAGGAGATGATACATGATAAACTATAATTAAATGAAGGGAGAGTGATAATATTTAATGCATTGTTTTTACTTTGTTGTTGTCTTTTAATTGGTCGAACTTTTCATCAGAGCATGATTTTTGATTCTCCATTTGTTAATGAGAGTTGATTGCGGTAATGCACTTATGTATCTGTTATATGTAAAGATAAACACCAGGATATTCGTATAAATTATGAAGTTTGTGGAGCATATATTTTTCTAACTTTGTTTAGGTACAACATTGGTGGACATTTTGTCCTAAATCAGTATGATTTCTACGCAATTATATATATGTACTTTTGACGATGTATCGATGGTTCAACATTGGCATAGTTTGGAGGATGGCTTGATTCTACTTTCATTATGTGAAATATAATGGTAGTGGTGTTGAATGTTGTTTGAGAGTAAGTTATATATGCTTCTAGAGATTTATCCCCGCGGAATTCGGGACAGATCCTGATAGAGTTCATGCTTTGGCCGGTAACCATGGTGTTTACAATGAGAAAGCTGAAGTTCGACGTTTAATCGAAAGGGAACAAATACCATACACATACATTTGTTGCAACTTTTTTGCAGACATTTTCCTCCCATCTTTGGTACAAGTACAACCGAATCTTCAAGCACCTCCTAGGGACAAAGTTGTTATCTTTGGAGATGGGAATACTAAGGGTACGCTTACGACCTTGACTACCTATTTATTGCATCCATTTTTTGTTTAAATTTTGTTTCTTTATATGTAAAATGTTTCTTCTTGACTGAAATATTACTCTCTCCAGCTGTTTTTGTGAGACGGGAAGATGTTGCTCTTTTTACCATTTATACTGTGGATGATCCAAGGGCATTGAATAAGGCGGTGTATCTGAGGCCTACAGGCAATGTATGTTCTATGAATGAGCTGGTTGAGATGTGGGAGGTGAAAATTGGTAAAAAGCTTGAGAGGGTTTACATGTCCGAGGACCAGATTCTTGACAACATCAGAGGTAAAACCTCTTTTCAACACCTTCATTCAGTGAACTGCAAACTCTGTAATCAATTTTTCTGTTTGAGCCTAGTTTGTTTGTTATTTAACTAATTTGTGTGGCATACATATTCACTTTAGTAATGCTACTATTTCAAAAGAACATGTTGAAATACGGCACCCAAGTAAGCATTACAAACCATATGGAGTGGTAAAATGACATTTTCAACACTATCAAGGTAGTTTTGTTGGAGTTCACAAATGTGATGCTGCAATAAAAATTGTGCCTTGCTATATTTGGAAACAGGACCATTCCTTGCCAGTGAAAGGTCCGTTAAGTGAAGTCCTTGTAGTACCTACGTATTGCTAACCCTGCTTTATGTGCTTGATCGATGCTGACATTTCCAAAGCGATGGGCTGATGGCACAAGGTGATAGAAGTATCACTTTTTCTGTCTTGGTGCATGTTTATAGTCATTAGAGTAGCCATGCACTCAAATATTTGTTAGTTTGTGAAGAAATAAAGGTATCTTTTTTATCAAACTTAATGATTTGTGGTTATTTTTTCAGCTATCCCATTTCCAGACAACATGAGCTTCGTGTATAGATACTCTGCATTCATAAAGGGCGACCACACCAATTTTGAAATTGAGCAGTTTGGCTTGGATGGAACGAAGCTATATCCACATGTGAAGTGCATGACAGTTGATGAATATCTGGATACATTGGTCTGATTATCACAAGCTCTCTGCTTCTCACCCTCGTTTCAGGTGGGAGCTAGCATTCCTTCCCGTAGAATTCGTCTATTCTTCCATTTTCAACAAGAAGATTGTTGTGAACTTGAGGGTATGATTCAATCTGTAGGATATGATTGGTACATTTTCAGTCTCATTTTTGTTGTTTGGGATGCAATAGATTTAACCAACGATGCAATTTGACAGCTTTTGGTCATATTGTTCATACAATCAACTCATACTTGTTCTCTCGGAGTTCTCATCATCTGTAGTTTATCCTATCATTTTTACAAATCATCTTCAAATTCTATTTCACTAATTATGTTAAATGGCAGACTTTTTTTCTCCTTCCGAGCATTTGAACATAATTATTTGAAAATCATACTTAACTAGATGCAACCTATGATTGTTTATAACTTATAAGTACGTACCATCTTGTATTTGATTTCAAATATCACTTTTAGATTTAATTTTCATGTACAAAATTCTACTTTTTAGTTCTTACCTAAGTTAAAATATAGTTGTATTTGATTTGACAGCTGACCATTCTAATTTAAGTATATCATTTTACTTGAACTAAAGTAAGGGTTTTTTTAATTATTTATAAAATTTAATTTAAGTGTATCTTTTAATTCGAATTTAAGAAAAACTTTTAATTAATTTATATCTACTTAATTAAGGGTTATTGTAGGTAATTTTTTAAGGATCTATTGTGTATAATTTAATATATATTAAAAATCTTTTTATTTTATTTGTTTCAATTTGGTTCAAAAAAATTGCACACAACCAAGTATTTTAATTTTCTATAAAATTATAATCAATTTTTATTACTAATTATAACGTTAAAATAATAAATCTAGTGTAATTGTACATAAAGAAATTTCATCAATTCATAAATCTAATAAAATATATGCTATCAAAAAAAGTAACAGTTGATAATGTAAAATATTTTAACTTGAAATCTTTATATATTTTTTCTATATTTCTATATAATATAGCAATTTAATCAATCTACATTTTTTTAAATAAAAAAAAAGAGTGAGTGACTCAGTCCAGTAGCTGTCCAACAAGGTTCCCTCATAGCACCCATCTTCTCAAACAGCACCGCTGCCCGACCTGGCCGCCCCTACTCTCCCCCACAAATGCCCAGACAAAGCTCCAACCTTTACCCCGACCCCGACCCTTCCATGGCGGATTCGGTTCCACCAGCCACTCCCACCACTACCCATCTCTTCGACTTGGCTCAATTCGACGTCTCCTTTCGCACGTCGTGTACTTGCATTTCTTCGGGAAGGTGCTGCGGCGATTGGGCGGGTAGCGGCCCAGGGACGAGCTCTTTGACATGCTTTATTCTCGTCCTCCGTATAATCTTTGATTAGGAACAAAACCAAACATTAAAGTTGTTAATAGTCATATTATGATGCATGGTTCAAAGAAACGTTTTGGTACGTATCCCACATTAACGATGCATATTATCTCTCTAATTTATATCGATGATAAGAATAAAAAAAGGTGCAACATGTTGCTAATTTGGCTTGATTTGAATGGCTAACAACACATAAACAACAAATTGTGGAGGCCAACGTATCTATTGACCTATATGATATAGGGATACACCTCATTAAATTTTAGATATATATATATATATATATAATAGATTTTATATAAATTTATATACAGATATATACATATTTTTATTAGTTAAAAAATAATAAAATTTTAAAATCTTTATCGGTTAGACTTCTAAAAAATTCATGTATTATTTTATAGAATTACTGAAAAAGAGATAGGTAGTAAAAAATAAGTATAGTTCTAATAATCAAAATTTATCCGGAAAACTTGAAGGCATCTTATATCGATCCAAGTACTAATTAATTATATTAACATTTAGTAATATGAATCAAAACTAATTTAGCTATATGCCACTATCTTATTAACGCACCATTTGAGCAGAAATCACATTTAAAGAAACCAAAGAAAACATGTTTAAAGAAACCAAAAGAATCTCACTTAGCTTCCGTACTTATTGGGACTTTGGGACCCCCAACATTTGGGACTTTGGGGCCCCCAACACTCTCCACGTAGGCCAAAATTAGGGCTATAATAACTTGGACCAAAATACATATAATGGGCTTAAATTATTTCTTTAAAATAATTAATCAAGTTAAAGATCTATAATTTCACTTATAAATAAAATTTTATCCTAATAAATATTAGACGTGAGACTAAATTTACGGATCTCATTTCCCTCACCCCCACCACCTCCCAATCTTCTTCATCTCCTCATCACACCATTACTCTTTGCTCTCGCTTTTTTCTGATCTGCCCATTGAACTCGCCAATTCATTAATTAGTAGCGCTTGTAATTTAGATTTGAGGAAATTTGGCTGAACCATGAGAGAAGTTTTTAGCAACTTCGGATCTAACGACGAAAGATTGAAGAAATTTGGCTGAACAATCTGAATATTGAAGATCGTTAACTAATTAATTTCGTAGTAACCAAAGTATATAGTTTTTTTTTTTGAACAACCAATGTATATAGTAGGCAACTTGATAGATAACCATTTTAATAAAGATAAGTCTTAATATACGCAGTGGCTGATATTGTAATATTAGTAACTTGTAAATCTAGCCTTTCATTTATATCAAATGGTTGTAATTTTTTATGGGTATAGAAGTATCTAAGGACTACACCTCTCCCAAACAAAGTATGCCTGGGATTTACTTCGTCATCTGTTGTGAAAAAACGGATAATTTTCACCAAAGATAACTAGTTCACTGTGAGAACTATTACCTAGATGACAAGCGTGAAAACTATTGTACTAAATAATTACCCCAAGATAAAATTCCCAGAAAAGTTGGTGGGACACGATAATTCGCTTAAAAACCAACTCCTAGACAGAATTTTATCAAGACAAGTAATATAAATAGCACAATAATTAACACCAACTATACCCGACAATAGCTATTAAATAGACACGAAAAGAAAAGAACAAACACCAGAATTTAACGAGGTTCGGCAATTGCCTACGTCCTCGGACACTACGAAAATAATGTTTCACTAAAAAGAAATATTACAAAGAGAGAGAATTACCAATGGTAGAAAAGATAATTACTACCCGTAGAAAGGGAAGTAGGTAATTCAGGATTACCGTTGGGATGAAAAACTAAAGAAGGGGAGGAGCTCT
>JAVDBV010076593.1:0-13063 GCA_032619315.1 Piper longum
AGGCTGCCGGTCACGAACCAAAAGGTCGTGGGCTGGGGCTAGTAACGGGCCAAGTGTAGGAATTTCGAGGACAAAATTTCCTAAGGTAGGTGGATTGTGAGATCCCTCAATTTAGTCTCACATCTAATACCTACCGGGTTAAGATCCTGTTTATAAGTGGGAATGGACTATAGATCTTTAACTTCGCTTAACCATTTTAAAGAAATGACTTAGGCCCATTATGTTGCACTTTGGGCCGGGTCGTAACAATGTGAAACACCTGTCCATTGCTCTTCAAGTCCTGAGGGAGAATCAACTGTTCGCCAAACTATTAAAGTGTGACTTCTAGCTGAATGAGGTGAATTTCCTTGGACATATTATCTCAAAGGCAGGAGTTGCAGTGGATCCATCAAAAGTGAAAGCAGTCACTAATTGGCCACAACCCAAGTCAGTCACTGATATCTGAAGTTTCCTTGGGCTAGTAGGCTACTATCGAAAATTCATTAAATATTTTTCCTTGGTGGCATCGCTAATGACTAAGCTCACATGCAAGGGAGTCAAGTTCAAATAGAGTAGCAAGTGTGAGGAGAGTTTCCAATCTTTGAAGAAGAGTCTAACTACTGTACCAGTCTTGACTTTGCCAAATAGTAATGAAGGATTCGTGATCTTTAGTGATACATCTCTGGTAGGGTTAGGATGCGTCCTTATGCAAGATGGTAAGGTGGTGGCTTATGCCTCCCACCAACTGAAGATACACGAACAAAATTATGCAACCCATGACTGGGAACTGGCACTAGTTGTTTTTGCTCTAAAGATTTGGAGACACTACTTGTATGGAGCCCAGTTCAAAGTCTTCACTGACCACCAGAGTTTGAAGTAAATCTTCACACAAAATGACCTTAATCTTCGTCAAAGGTGGTGGATAGAATATTTGAAGGACTACAACTTCCAAATCTTATACCATACGGGGAAATCGAACATTGTAGCTGATGTGTTGAGCCAGAAGGGCAAGGTGGACAAGGGCCAACAACTAGCTAGACTTTGGGCTATGTCAGTAGAAGTGGTGGCCATCAACCCAATGGAACAACTATCGAATTACTGGAAAACCTGGTTATTTCCAATGAATTGGTGGGCCGAGTTAAGCTAGCACAAATGGAAGATGAGGTGTTGAATGAGATGTTGAACAAAACTCCTGACATGGTAGCAGATTCCAACAGTGTAATCAGATTTAGATGGAGGTTATATGTACCCAACGATGATGCACTTAGGCGGAATATCTTGGAGGAGGCTCATCGCTCAAAGTTCTCAATACATCCTGGAGTTACAAAAATGTATCAGGACTTAAAGCGAACCTACTGGTGGATTGGGATGAAGAGAGATGTGGTGGATTTTGTTTCTAAGTGTCAGACGTGCCAACTAGTCAAAGCCCAACATCAACTACACGGTGGATTAGTACAACCTTTAGAAATAGCTACCTGGAAATGGGAGTGTGTCACATGTGATTTTTTTCCTAAACTCCCATGGACTCTTAAAAGACATGACTACATGACTCTATATGGGTGGTTGTGGACTGTCTGACTAAGGCAACTTACTTTATGCCTACAAAATCAATAAGGACAGCGGAATACCTAGCGGAATTGTACATCAATAACATATTTAAGCTACATGGAATTCCAAAGGAGATAGTCTCTGATAGAGATCCTCTATTCACTTCACATTTCTGGGAAGCTTTCAAAAAAGCTATGGGAAACCAAATCAAACTAAGTACAGTATGTCATCCCCAAACTGATGGTCATAGTGAGAGGACTATTCAAACTTTGGAGGAATTCTTGAGAGCTTGCATCCTTGACTAGGGAGGAGATTGGGAGAAACACTTAGCCTTGGCTGAATTCACCTATAATAACTCTTATCAAGCTAGTATAGGAATGACACCGTTTGAAGCCTTATACGGTAGGCCCTGCAGATCTCAATACTCAAAGGGGGAACCTAGAGTTCCAAGTTGGGGAGTTTGTCTACCTAAAGACATCACCAAGGAAAGGATTGATTAGATTTAAAACATCGGGGAAGTTAAAGCCAAGATTCATAAGACCATTTCCAATCCTAGATCGAGTCAGAAATTGTGCATATAGATTAGCATTACCACCAAGCCTTGATGGCGTACACAATGCTTTTCATGTGTCAATGCTAAAGAAATATGTACGAGATGAAAAGCCGATTCGCATCTTGGTAAGAGAAACTAAGACACTCCGGAACAAGTAAATTCCTTTGGTAAAAGTATTGTGGCGAAATCAGGGATCAGAGGAAGTTACATGGGAGACTGAACAAGAAATGGCCAGGAAATACCCTAGCTTGTTTGTAGCATAAAATTATTGTAATTGTAGTAACATGAACTGATCCCAAAGGATGTACTTAATGATGATTATCCTGTTAATGCTATGATATTTCAAGGACAAAATATTTCTAAGTTGGGCAGATTGTAAAGACTCGAAAAAAAAAATTCGGCGCGGTAGGACCGAACATTGGAAAATTAATATTTCCATTAAAATTATTTACCTGCCACCCGGTTAATTATTAATTACCCGGTCAAGTGTAAGATATTATTTAACGGTTAAGTATCATTTAACTGGTTAAGTGAACCATATCAATTACCCGTTTAACCGGTTAAGTGAAATACGGGCAAAAGGGTGTCTTAAATACCCTAGCCGTCATTTCATTATATAAGGAGAAGGGGGACGTCATTCTCCTTTTCTCCTTCTGGCAGACGCCGGCGTCCTCCTTGCTCAGGTATTTTCCTCTTTTCTGCTTCTTCCTAATTTTCATGCATGCATAGGTTGATTTGATAAAAAACTTGATAATCATGGAAACTAAAATCTAAAATCAACAAAAACGAAAAGAAAAACTAGACGTCTACCCTTCCTAGATATAGATCTTCCACCATTGCACTATGTTAACGCTGCCGCCACTTTGGCTCACCGTTGGCGAGTCTCCATCTCATCTCCAGCCACCAGACCGATGCCCCCATGACCACCTTGCGTCCAGCTTTCCATTCATACCTCCCACGACTACCGGCATCACCACAGTCGCCGCCGGTGAGGCAGTTTTTGGAGCAGGTTTCCGCCGCCGCTGTCTCCTTTTGGACCATTTTCCGGCGCCAGCGAGCCACCATTGGACAATCCGACCACCCAAACATCTTCCCCTCATCGAGATCTACAGTTTGGGACTGACATCAACCTCTGTCGTGGCCGCAATCACCGCCGGCGATGCGGACTTGCACAACGGCGGGTTTTCACTATTTTGGCCGTTTTCCGGCCAACCACCGGCTGGGTACCACCGACCGTTGCATAGTTAGGTTCATCTCCTCAAGGCCAACATTTTGAGACCACTCACGGCCATCACCGCAGCCGTAATCGCCACTAGCAAGGTCACCATATCCAGCGGCGATCCACCCTTTTCCGGGCCGTTTTCCAGCCAGCCACCGGCTGGACTTCACCGACCACCACCATGAACCTACTCATCGTTGAGTAATCCGTCATTTCAATAGGAAGCGAGACTGGCTATGCCAACGTCAGCATTTTCCAGCGATGGGAAGCAGCGGCTCTGCTCGACCCGTTTTCCTCGTTTGTGGTCCACATGTCTGCAACCACATCTGTTTGGCCAGACCAAGTCCACCAGCCATTTCCATGTCCATATCCACGTCCATCAGCCTAGCCAACCCATGCAATTTTTTTGGTTAACCCAGTCCGGGTTGGTTCAACGCTTTCAATTTATTCTTGTTTGGCTTGGTTCGATCTAGTTTAGCTCGGTTCAGGCCGTTTTCGGACGTTTCACGACCATTTTCGGTAATTCGAAAATTACATTAGTTTAGAGAATATTCACATAGTTTAACATGATTAAATGTTATGATGAATTTATTTAATTATTATTTTAGTTAATTATTTAATTATTATTATATTTATTAAATTGTCTAATTGTTATAAAGATAGAGATATTAATCATTTAGTTGCATGCATTGTTACACGAATAAAATTATACTCATGTATAATTTTATGTTCTCATTTAGATTAGGATAGTTGATTGTAGCTTTGGGATTACGTACAAGCTAACCAACTCCGTATAATTATTGAAATGTTGTATATTCCCTTCTGGCAGCCCTGTTCGACTTGAGCTTAGATTCGACCACCATGCACCATGTGCAACCGGGGTCAAGGAATTGACTAAGTCCGACACGAGGCCACAATTTTAATCATAATAATAATAGGAGTGTAACGGAATGCCTCCCCGGATAATAGGAGTATAGTTGAATGCCTCCCCGCATAATAGGAGTGTAGCGGAGTGCCTCCTTGCATAATAAAAAGACTTTTGAAATAAAAATATGGATATTTGGCTTCTTTCCCTACATATACGGCTTAGTGGTTTTATTACTAACATGGAATTGCCTCCGCAGGTTAGCAGCTTGGAACTAAAGAATAAAGGACGGCTGGGTGGTTCTTCTACCAACTCATGTGGCGAATGAATAATAAGTGGACTTCCTTTATATTTCATTGTGTTATAAATTTGGCTATGGGAAACAGTCCGAGACTGAGGGATAGATATATTATTCATTGCCATATGATACATTTACCTTTTTTTAAGTTAGAAATGCTAGACTTATTTACATTAATATTATTCATGTAACATATTAAGTAACACCCAGTTCGGTTAGGGCTGGTTGTTACAAGGTTGGTTTTGTTAAATTTTGAGTAACACCTGGCCAGCGAGGCCCACAATATTGTGAAAAATGGCTAGTCATTACAAACCCGGTCAACCAAGTTATTGGAGATGACCTGATTCACTAGCAATCCTGTTAGTTGTCTCTCAGGGTTGATAGCCACCACTTCTCCTGGCATAGCCCAAATTCTAGCTAGTTGTTGACCCTTGCCCACCTTGCCCTTTCGACTCAGCCCGTCGGCTTCCATGTTCCCTTTCCCTGGGTGATATTTGATTTAGAAGTCATAGTCCTTTAAATATTCAATCTACTGCTACTGTCAAAGATTAAGGTCATTATGGGTGAAGATGTACGTCAAACTCTAGTGGTCAGTGAAGACTTCGAACAGTGCTCAATACAAGTAGTGTCTCCAAATCTTTAGAGCAAAAACAACTACTGCTAGTTCCCAGTCATGGGTTGCATAATTTTGTTCGTGTATCCTCAGTTGGTGAGAGGCATAAGCCACCACCTTACCTCCTTGCATAAGGATGCATCCTAGCCCTACCAAAGATTCATCACTAAGACCACAAATCCTTCATTGCCATTTGGCAAGGTCAAGATTGGTGCAGTAGTTAGACTCTTCTTCAAAGATTGGAAACTCTCCTCACACTTGCTACTCCATTTGAACTTGACTCCCTTCCTTGTAAGCTTAGTCATTGGTGATGCCACCAAGGAAAAGTCTTTAATGAATTTCCAATAGTAGCCTACTAGCCGAAGAAAACTTTGGATATCAGTGACTGACTTGGTTTGTGGCCAATCAGCGACCACTTTCACTTTTGATGGATCTATTGAAACTCATACCTTTGAGATAACATGACCGAGGAAATTCACCTCCTTCAACCAGAAGTCACATTTTGAGAGTTTAGCGAAATGTTGATTCTCCCTCAGGACTTGAAGAGTAATGGACAGGTGTTTCACATGGTCCTCCTCATTATTTAAATAGACCAAAATGTCATCCACAAACACAATAATAAACTTGTCTAAGTATGCATGGAATATCGTGTTCATAAGCGACATAAAGACTACCGATGCATTTGTTAGACCAAAAGGCATAACTAGAAACTCATAATGCCCATACCGAGTTCAGAAAACTGTTTTCTGTATATCCGATTCTTTTACTCGCAGTTGGTGATATCTTGACCTCAAGTCTATTTGAGAAAATACTCCGGTTGTTTTTAGCTGATTGAATAAGTCATCAATCCTTGGTAAGGGATACCAATTCTTGGCTGTCACTTGATTGAGCTAACGATAGTCAATACACAGCTAATGTAAGCCATCCTTCTTCTTTACAAAAAGAACAGGGGCTCCCCAGGGTGAAGTACTTGGCTAGATGAACCTTGCCTACAACAACTCTTCCAGTTGACTCTTTAACTCTTTGAGCTCTTCCGGAGCCATGCGGTATGGTGCCTTAGAGATTGGTGTTACACCAGGTGTCAGGTCAATGACAAACTCCACTGCCCACTAAGGAGCTAACCTTAGAAGTTCATCTAGGGAAACATTTGGAAACTCTGCTACAACAAGAATCATAGGAAACTCATTGAATTTGAACTCAGACTCCACTAGGTTAGTCAAAAAGGCTTGACTACCCTCACCGAACAACTTGGTTGCCTAACTAATCGACACGATACAAGAATATGGATCATGCAATGACCCTTGGAAAATGACCCCCATCTCATAATTACAAGATTTTGTCACTACTCACTTCCCTTTATAGTCAAGAAAAGCCTGGAATGTAGACAACAAGTCCATCCCCAATAGTACATCAAACCCTTTTACCGCATACAAGATAAAGTTCCACACATAGGGTTTCCCTTGTATATCTAAGGATAGGTTAGTCACTCCTAACATTGTGACTTCACTGTCTCCAAGTGTAGTAGTGACTCTATAAGTCTTATATAATGGAGTTGTTTGGAGTCCTAGACTCTTAACTAATTGGGATGAAAGGAATGAATGTGTACACCCCGAATCAAATAAGACATCCACAATTACACTTTGAATCAAAATTTTACCTCGAACCTTGTGATCATCTTCCTCAGCGTCCTCAATTTCGACCGCATAAAGTTTCACCTTCCCTTTGTCCACCGGTTGTGCAGATGCTGGGTAGCAAATAGGAGCTAGTTCCTTCCTTTTCTCAGGCTACTCTTGTGTTGCTTCAGGGGCTGATGACACTCTTTTTGCTTGTGTCCCGTCCTTCCGCAGTTGTAGCATTGACCATGCTCATTGCATGGCCCTGAATGCATCTTGTTGCAATTTTTACATCGTCTAGGCTGACTCTCCTCAAACTTCTTATTGACGTTCCCATCTATGTTCCATTGGTAGTTTTGCTGCTAGTGTCCTGCGGTCCTATTTTGGCTACCAACATGGTTGTCATTCTTATGTTGCATAGTAGCCTTCCCCTATTTCTGTGCACGATCATGCTCGTACACCAACTCATGAGTAGTGGCTGCCTTGATTACGTTAGTTATAGTGCCCCTTGGCACTGTTTCAACCCTACTCCTCAATTATGGCTTCAACCCCCAGAACAATTTGTCCACTCCAACCTTGTCAGTTGCCAGAATCCGAGGTGCAAAATGCTCCAATTGCAAGAATTTCTTGGCATATTCCCGGACATAATCCTCCCTCTGAGCCAGAGTGGCAAATTCCAGTGCTTTCTTCTAGACAACGGACTCTGGAAAATATTGTCCATTGAAAGTTGGTACAAATTCTGCCCACGTGATGGAAGAAATCTCACATTGATGGAATGTAGTTTTTTCCATGGATTTCCACCAGTAAGATGCTTCCTCCTGAAGCATGCATGTTGCCAACCTCTTTTGATGGCAGTGGGACACAAATAGAGCCCTAAATGCTTTTTTGGTAATGTCTATCTAGCTTTCTGCCTTCATCGGATCAGTCCCTCACACAAAGACTTTGCTCCATTTTTTTGGAACTTTTCCACAATGTAACGGTCACTATCATCAATAGCTGGCAGCACCACTCGTCAGACTACCGGTGGCACTGGGTTTGGATGCTCCCCTCGCTCTCCCGGGTCAGCTAACCCTGCCTGCCCTTGGGCACTCCCCTGATCACCATCTGGGATGATTCTGGGACCCGCTGCCAATAAGGCTACATTGCCTGTTACTACTCTCGGTAACCGTTGAACAATATTTTGAACCACAGAATTTATACTTTCCTAAGCCTGCGCTAGTCCTTGTATGGCCGTCAAGATCTGGGCCAACACATTCTCTATGTTCAAGTCTGACTGCGCAGATCGACTTGACTGTCTACGGGTGCATGCCATCTAAAATATCAAAAACTTTTATGCAATGGTTCATTCATATGTGCTTTAATAAGATTCAACAATGGGAAAAAATAATTACTGGACTTTTCAACAAGGTACTTCAGTCATTATATGTAAGCTTGTGGGAAACCGTGCTATGATACCACCAGTAATAGCCCACCCAAAAATGCAATATTGTGGGCCTAGCCGGCTTGGATGTTACTCAAAAATATAACTAACCAGCCTTGTAACGACCTGCCCTAACCGGACCAAGTGTTACATAAAATGCTGAATGAACAAATAAGTTTAGAATTTATAACTTATTAAAATAACTCATGTTTCATACGACAATATATAAAATAACCGTCCCATAGTCTCGGACTGTTTCCCATAGCCACATTTATAACACAAGAAAATAAAAGAAAGTCAGCTTATTATCCGTTCGCCAGACCTGAGTCGGTGAAAGAACTGCTCAACAGTCTTTTATTCTTCAGTCCAACGCTGCTAACCTACGGAGGTAATTCCGCGTTAGTGATTAAAACACTAAACCGTAATATTAGATAAAACAATTCAATAAAAACCCCATCAATATCCTTCAGTTCAGTTTGAGATTATGGGTTGTCAGTTCCATTCTGACCTATCCGTTATTGACTATAAGGTCCATTCTAACATGTTCATTACTAGCTGTCAGGTCCACTCTAACATGTCTGTTATTAACTATCAGGTTCATTCTGACATGTCCGTTACTAGTTGTCAGGTTCATTCTGACATGTCTGTTACTAGCTGTCAAGGACAATTGGGTGGTCCTCTCGGCACCTTCGACCCTTTAGAGACTTTTCCCGACCAGATAGCAACCCAATTGCCGCCCCAGACAACCAAATTTCCTCACCCACCATCATCCTCTTTTTTTATCTCTGCTTTTAGCCACCCTTGCAACTCTGCCCAATAACAACCGCAATTTTGCCATCCACCAGAAACCAGGGGCACAGCGAGCCATCCGCTCAACCCAACAGCTAGAGGGCCATCCGAGGGTGTGAGGGTCGTCTTGAAAATCCTTGCCTACAATCGCCCACCTCGCCCAAAACTCAGGCTCATCGTCATGGACGGCTTCTAGTTTTATTTCCAGTTTAGTTCTTTTCCTTTTTGTTGATTTGAGACTTTAATTCCATGATTATCAAGCTTATTATCAATTCAACATATGCATGCATGAAAATTAAGAAGAAGAAAAGAGGAAAAATACCAAAGCAAGGAGGAAGTCAGCACCAGTTAGAAGGAGAAATGAGAATGACGCCCCCCCCTTACCCCTTATATAATGAAATGACCTTTCGCCTATATTTCACTTAATTGGGTAATTGGGTAAATGATATCTTCCACTTAACCGGTTAAATGATAATTAACCAGGTAAAAAATACCTTTCACTTAACCGGGTAAATAATAATTGGCCGGGTAGAGATCATAATATAAATGATAATAATAATTCTCTAAAGTCTGATCTAACCGAGTCGAATAGATTATTATTTTTTTTCGAGTCTTTACAAGATGGGTGTTATTATTACAAGAATTTGAGCGGGAAATAAGAGACAGGTAAGGTTATTAGAATGTAGTTGTCGACGATTTGTTCAGACCAGTAAGCAATGAAGGTGAAGAGAACAAACTACCAATTCAAGAAATCCTTCCAAATGAGCAACTTTTTTAGATAAGGACATCTAATTTGACATGGTTTGCAGATTATGTTAGTTTTCATTTTACTCAGGTCCTACTCGAGGATATTGCATCCCATAAGAAAAGGACATTTCAGAATGAAGTAAAACAGTATTATAAGAATGAACCATATTTGTTCAAGTTGTTTAGTGACCAAGTAACAAGAAGATGCATTACAAAAGAGGAGATGCTTGACTTTCTATACCTCTGTCATTCATTAAACTATGGAGGCCACTTTGCAAGCTGGAGAACAACTATCAAAGTGTCAGAGTCAGGTTTCTATTTGCCAAATCTGATTAAAGATGCTAACTCATTTGTGACACAATGTGATATGCCAAAGAAGCAAAAACATATTGAAGAGGTATGCCCTTGCATGATATCCTTGAAGTTGAGTTCTTTGATATTTTGGGAATACACTTTATGAGATCCTTTGTGCCACCCAATAACAATTTGTACATAGCGGAAGTAGTCGACTATGTTTAAAAATGGGTGTCCCAACCAATGATGCCAAGGCAGTGATCTTTACAAGAGTTGGCACCCAAATCCATCATCAGTGACCACGGGTCACACTTTTGCAACGAGGCTTTTGAACTTTTGTTGGCCAAGTATGAAGTTAAGCACAAGGTTGTAACAGCATATCATCTACAAACAAATAGACAAGACAAAATCTCCAACTGAGAAATCAAGTTAAGATTGAAAAAAGTTGTGAGTCCATCAAGGAAGGATTAGTCAATCAAATTGGATGATGGATCATCATGAGCTTATAAACAACTTTCAAGGCACCAATCGGTATGGACCTTTGTAGTTGACTCATTGGAAAAGCATGTCACGAACCTCTTTAGCTTGGGCATAAAGCATATTTGGCAACCCAAAGGTTGAACTATGATGCCAAGGCATGTTGAGAGAAAATGATGTTATAGTTGAATAAAGAAAATGAGTTGATGCTCAATGCTTATGAGAATGCCAAACTTTATAAAGAAAAGACCAAACTATGGCATGACAGACATATTCTGACCAGTTACTCGAGCCAGGACATCAGGTATTATTGTACAACTCTAAGTTAAAGATTTTTCCAAGAAAGCTCAAATTCCGATGGATAGGATCCTACACTCTTATGCATGTACCCCCGCATGGTGCTGTAAAGAATAGAAATAAGAAAAATAGGAGCCAGTCCATGGTCAATGGACATAGGGTAATGAACTATCATGGTGGAGATGTGATTCAATTCACTTAACCCAACTAACTAAACACCGTATGACCAAGAGACATGTCAAGCTAGGGTCTGAAACAAGTACTTACTGGGATGCAACTGAATGAAAAAAGAAAACTAACTCTAGTTTTCATGAATAACCCAACCAGAGGGGCAGCGGAAAAACAACCCAAGTCCAAGTAGGGGAAAAGGAAAAGGATAAAACACGAAAAAGGTGTGAGTAAAAGGTAAAGCTCTTTCTAACCCTAACCTTTTTCTTCCCGATCACCACTTGTGTTCTTAACCTACAGCAAAATCAGTGATCAACAGTTAAGGTATGTGCTCCAATCCACCCCTTAGACTATTCCGTATTTGCTCATGATCGATTGAATTGCATGATTAATACAGATATGTATTTAAAGCAATAGCTTCAGTCATTTGTTAAAAGTTGGAGAGTTAATAAAGGGACATGCTTGAGTCAGTGAATATGCTCTTGATCTGCCAACTTAATGTTGTAGAAGTTAAACTGTGTGTAAATCTATTGTTGCATTGTTGATTGAATGCACTCCTCTTGTTATTTTGATTTCCCACCTTCATTGTCGATGTGTTGGTCTATCGGTGTTAAATATGTCTATCTACTCTTAGATTTTTCTTTTATGATTAATGTGACATGAATGTTAATATGAGACAAAATGGTTGGAAAGAAGCAACAAGCCTTGAAGTCTTCCATGCACAACCTAAGGACTCACCATCAATCTCTGACAATTCAACTAAGGAGACTGTCTGTCAAAATGTCGAAGCCAAAGTTGAAATGAAAAATCAATAGAAAAAAGAGATGAGGGTTGAGTAGAATGAGGAGAGAACCACCACCAAAAGTGAAGAACTCTGTCATCCTTGCCCAAGGAAAGGGAGGTCAACCAGCCAGCAATAACTTTTTTCTTTAACAAGTCACCAAAAAGAACAGCAATAGAGTCTAACTTACAAAGCACAAAACCTAGAGAAGCAAAAGGGAAAGAAAAGGTGACAAGAAAGCTAGAGAAGCATGATTTGAGGAAATTGATGCCAAGGAATCGACAAGGGCAGTGAAAGCCGCTACCATTTTTGAGATACCAATGGTTGAAAGTGAAAGCATTGTTCAAGATCAACCCGAGATAGTAGAAATGGAGGAGGAAAAGCCTGCAAGAAAGGATAAAGCCAATGAGAAAGTTGAGGAGGAAAAACCTGCTAAAGCCAAATCCCAAAGAAAGGGAATGAGTGAAAGATGACTACCAATAGCAAGTAAGTAAAAATCCAAGCAAGCAAAACCGAGTAAGAACCAAGAGCCGATCAAGGAAGGCACACAAGTCAAGAAGAGGAAGGCAGAACTCGACCATATTGACACACCAAAAAGAATTGAAACAAAGACCAGAGAAGGTTTACACAAGAAGATCGAAGGCCCCAACATGAACTCCACCATTTAAACCAACTCAAGATGTTTAAATGAAAAAAGAGGAACTCAAATTTGTAGCCCCTCAGCCAAGATAGAAATATTCAATAAGAAAGTCCATGACCCTATTGCTTGCCACATTTGCTCACTACCCTTTCATATTGGCCAAGGTCAAGTCAGTATTTGATAAAATTTCATGGGGAACTATCCAATTAAAGAGAAGGGATTAGATTTAGAAAGTTTGTAACGACCAACCATTTTTCACTATATTTTGTGGGCCTAGATGGCTAGGTGTTACTTAAACAACTACTAAATGCCGAGTATTTTAAACAAGCTGTAAAATAATAGTTCCCATAGTCTTAGACCACTTCCCATAGCCACATTTATAACTTAAAGCAAAATAAAAAGAAGTCTCATTTATTACCCCTTCTCCTAACCTGACTATCCTATTATACTTTTATTCTACCTTAGATGAGCTGAAATCAAACAATTTTGATTGGCCTACATACCCATGTCGGGATCAAGCTCGATGTAGTTCTATTGGCCGATGGGTCAGTTCACCGTGCCACCATAAAACATTGGGCCGATGGGTCAGTCCACCGTGCCCCCTTATTGGCCGATGGGTCCATTCCACCGTACCTCTGTATTAGGTTGAGCCGATGGGTCCATTCCACCGTACTCCCTATTGGCCGATGGGTCCATTCCATCGTACCACTGTATTGGCTGTCCGGTTCATTCTAACATGTTCGATATTTGATTATAAGCTGT